>CBVK0100154956.1:0-26327 GCA_900067695.1 Picea abies
AGTTAATATTATATAAGAAACAATTTTTAGGATTATATTATTAAATTAATTATAATCAATAATCAAGGGTCCTTACAGTGGGTCTTAGGGATGTTTGCCTCTTTCATATTGATTTGGTGGTAGCTAGAATGAAGGTCAGGTTTAGTGAAAAAATTGGCACCATGAAGTTCATCCAAGTGGTCATCAATAACTAGGATAGGAAATTGGCCCGTGATGGTAAACTTATTGAGGGCCTGGAAATCATGACATGTTCACCGAGCACCTTTCTTATTTAATACCATGATGACTTGTGATGTAAGGGGTAGTAGTGGGATGTATGATTCTCTCCTCCAAAAATTCTTGAATGGTGTTTTCAATTTCATTTTTCAATGCAAAAGGGTGCCAATAAGGATGTACATTAGGTGGTTGACTACCTAGAATGAAGTGAATACCATGGTCATGCTCCCCAACTAAAGGTGGTAAACATTATGGTGTTTCAAATTCCTATTGATGCTTAGAGATATCCAACTAAAAATTAGGGTGAATCATTTGTGGGGTGGTGTTGATTACTTGTATGGCATTGAAATGTGCAATAATACCCAAGTGGCCTTTCTTCAACAATTTATGGATATGATGAGAGGCGATAATTTTAAAAGGACTAGATGCAAGACTTTAAGGTACCAGTATGAAATATGTAGAGTAGTAAGACAATTGCATCACAATAATTAGTAGAAAGAAAAAAATAGTAAGCACATCTACATGATAGATCCAAAAGATGATACATTTTTTATCTTGAGAGAAAATTTCACTTGCCCTTTCAAGGGGGAAACCTCCAACAAAGCAGATCTTGAGTACAATGATTTCACAAGACAATATTTTTCATTCTTTCTACCCCTATATATACTAATTATATCTTCTTGAGAACATTATAGAGGCATAACCTTAGATTAAGTCTTCTTACATTAGATGTGTTCACGTTATTGCATAGGCCTTATTTATTAATGATGGCCTTTATTACATAGAAAAACATATTATTCTATCTATTTGAGGGGTTAGGGAGGTTAGTATCCTAACCTTCTCTCCCTCTTAAAGAAAAACCTTTTCCTCAAGGCTTGATATGTCAAAATTGTTACAGAATGGTGGCTGACTCCCATGTGGCATCCTTGGTTTGTGTATCCTTCCACTGTACTAAAACTTCCTGAATTGTGTGTTGATGGAGATGATGCTCGCGTAAGGCCATAAATTTTTATGGATGCATCCAAATGGAACCTTCTTCATCCAATTCTAGGAGACTAGTTTGAATTTGGCACTTGGTTCGAATAACTTTCTTTAAGAAAGATACATGGAAAACTAGATGGAGCTTAGAGTGAATAGGAAGGGCTAACTTGTAAGCCATCAACCCTACATGCTTAAGGATTGTATAAGGGCCATAAATTTGGAGCAAGTTTTCTAGTAGTGATATTATTTGAGTGAATTTTCCTTATATGGTTGTAGAAAAAGAAACACTTGATCCCTTTCAGAAAAATGGCGTTCAGAATGAAATTGATCTTCTTGTTGCTCCATGCGATTCTGAGACATGAACAAATTCTCTTTGACGGTGTGTAGAATGTCAACTTGAACTATAAGGGTTTTTTCCACCTTATGGACCTTGGAGACACTGAGCAGGTAAGATAAGATGGAGGTTGGATTTTTACCATAGACATCCTCAAAGGAAGTCATGCAAATAACACAATGGTAAGATGTATTCTACCACCATTCAACTAGTCATAACCATTGAACCCATTGATATTTTCGTTCAGACATGAAGCACCACAAATATGCTTCCAAGCACTTGTTGATAGATTTGATTTGACCATAAATATAGGGATGACATGAACTGTTGAGATGAAATTGTGTTCCCTAGAGCCTAAGAAAATGCTTTCTAGACATTTCTTGTGAAATTTGGATCATGGTCAAAGACAATAGATTGGGGCATTTGATGGAGTTTGAATATATTTTCCATGAAAACTTGAGCCACTATGGACGTTTTAAATGGGTGTTGGAGGGAACAAAAATGAGCATATTTGGAAATGAAATTAACCACAACCATGATGACCAATTTATTACCAGATTTTGGTAATATGACTATGAAGTCCATAGAGATATCATTTCATATAGAAGGTGGAATAGTGAGTGGTTGTATTGTGCATGTATTTTTCATTGTTTCTCCATTGTTTCATTGGAAAGCATCACTTTCAACCACAAAGTGCACATGTACTGCTTCATGGATTCCTATAAAAAGAAACATTTGATCCATTCATATGTTTTTCTAAAGCTAGAATGCCCTGCTATTGGTGACACATGAATTTTAGAGAGCACAACATATTTAAAGTTAGAGTGTTTTCTTAGATACATGCATCCTTTGTAATGAAGATCCTCATTTTTCCAAGTGTATCTTGGAGATGAAGTAGTGTATTGTGTAATTGTTGTATCAAGCAAGCAATTTTGGGATCTTAGAACCATTCATGGAAAAATTCCTTTAACCAATCAACTACAATGAAGGAGAGTGAAAAGAGGGACCCTTCTTCTTCATATTTCCTAGAAATAGCATCAACAACCACATTCTCTTTTCCCTTATTGTGAATGATCTCATAATAATAGATGAACATTTGTTTCAACCACATTTGTTTCTCAGGAGATGAAATCCTTTGTTCTAAAAAATATTTGAGTATATGATGATCAGTTTTAATTTGGAAGCATTTCCACATCAAGTAAGGATGACAAAGATCCATTACATGTAAAATAACCAACATTTCCTTTTCATAGGGGGATTTTCCCAAGTGTCCCTCATAAATTTGTTTAATAGTGAAGGCCAATGGTATTCCTTCTTGCATGATAACTACACTAATTCCTTTTCTAGAGGTGTCACACTCCCAAAAAAAGTATTCTTGAAGTTGAGCAGTGTCAGAACTGAAGTCATACAAATAGCCTCTTTCAAATATTGGAAGGATTGATCAATGACCACATTTCAACTGAACACATTTTCTTAAGGAGGGAAGTGAGTGTCGTTGTAATTATGGACAAATTTTCGATAATATCCAATTAAACCTAGGAAACCTCACAAAATGTTAAAAGTTTTGAGTCATGGCCAATACTTCATAGCTTCGATTTTGTTAGGATCCACACGAACAACATCCTTACCAACAATATGGCCTAGATATTCTACTTTAGAAGCTCCAAAGGCACATTTAAACTGTTTGAGAAACAATTGGTGTTGAGAAAGTAACTGTAATACTTGTTCCACATGGGAAATATGGGCTTCCCATGTTTTACTATAAATGTGGATATCATTAAAGAAGACCAATACAAAATTATGGAGGAATGGGTGGAAGACATGATTCATGAGACCTTGGAAAGTAGAGGGTGCAGCAAAAGAAATGCATAAGAACTCACCATGGAATTCATGCGTATGAAAGGTAGTCTTGGGAATATCATCCTCCTTCATACGTATTTGGTAGTATCCAAAACACATATCAAGTTTGGTAAATAATTGAGCACCACATAGTTAATTAAAAAGGTCATCAATGATGGGAATAGACAATTCAACTTTGATGGTAATTTTGTTGAGAGATAAAAAATTAGGGAACATGAACCAAGTTCCTTTTTTATTGAGTACCATGATCATGTGAGAGGAATAAGGGCTTGCACTATGGTGGATGATGCCCATAGCTAACAATTCTTGATCAATTTTCTCAATTTCCTTTTTTTAAGAAAAGGGGTGACACAAAGGGAGAAAATTGAGAGGAAGAACACTAGGGACAAGTGGAATAGAATGATCATGGGAGCTAGGGGAGGGTAGGAGTCCTTGGGGGTTTTTAAAAATAGATTGGCGTTTGGAGAGGAGAAGTTTCATGTTGGGATGAATAGTGGGGGAGGGAGTCTCAACTTCTTAAATGACATGTAATTGGGGAATAATTCCAAAATGACCATTTTTTAGGAGTTTTTGCATTCGGTGTGAATTGACAATCTTGGGGGAACTTGCTGTGATTACTTGGAACGTGTATTGATGTCCCTGTTATTGGAAGTTAATGTACAATTCCTTGAATTCCATGGTGATGGGGCCTAGTGTGCATAACCATTCAACACATATAACAATGTTACAACTACCCATTTTGATAAGAAACATGTGGGATTTCAGATTATAATCACCAATTTGCAAGTGAAAATTTTCACAACGACCCCCACATATCATGGAATCTCCATTAGCAATCACGATTTGAAAGTTATTGACTACATGGATAGAGAAAAGGGTATCTTTAGAAATTCAACAATGAATGAAATTATGGGTGTTGCCACTGTCGACAAGGATAATGAATTTCCAATGCTTGATATGGCCAATTAACTTAAAGGTTTGGGGGGATGAGATACTAGTGAGAGCATGGAGAGAGATGAGAAGTTTTATCTCAGGTGGATCCAATAGCGAGATGAAACAATTGCCCTGTGGCAACACTTTGGGAGGGGAAACATCACCATCATCTTCTAAAATGTCCTCAAAAATGGCTATAAAAATATTTGCTTCTTACATTTGTTTCCTGGAAAATATTTTTCATCATAGTTGTAGCAAAGAACCTTAAGTTGGAATTCAACCATTTTCGCCTAGGTTAATTTCTGGACCGTAAGAGGAGGGAAAGGAGGAGTTGGATTAGTGGGGTAGGAATGTGTAATAAAGGATATATTTTTTATTTGATAAGATAGTATTTGATGGGATTCCTTTGCTCGGTGAGTGTCTTCAAACCAAGTCTAAGGGAGAGCCATTAGAACATGAGCTCAAATGTTGTCCTTGAGGCCACTAATAAAGCATTCATGGAAGAAGGTGTTCGACATTCCTTTAGTTCATAAATTTAATTGATCAATATCAATGATGTAGTATTCCACTATACTGGACTATTTAAGTTTGGTTAAACGACCGAATTGTCAAGTGTCTGTGTTAAAGTGTTCATAAAGTTCTGCAACAAATTGGGTCCAAGAAATATAACCTGGGTGTGATATTTTATGCTATTGTCACTATTTCCAACATTTTGGATCCAAATAGAGGGCACTGAAATGAAGTTTGATTTAGTCATTAGTGATTCCATGCAATGAGAAATAATGTTTCATTTGAGTGCTTCAGCTGGTGGGGTTTGAGCCATCAAAATTTTTCACCTCTACTTTAGGAAGACCTAGGTCACGAGCAAAGGGGTTAGAATTAAATTTTATAAAATGAGATGATTCAATGCACTATTGGTGTGAAGGTTGTTTAGAGGAGATAGGAGCCTTGGAGTGATGAATCCATGCATTCAGGGATTTCATATTGACAGAGAGGTCTTCCAATTTAGTGAGCTTGGAATTTAGGGAGGAAATGTTTGAAGAAACTAGATTGAAATTATGATCATGCTTGGCTTGAGCTTCTTGGAATGCATTGTTGAGGTTGGTTAAGGACTTGTCTAGGGAAGTGACGTGGTTGTTAAATTCTTGGTTGCAAGTGGCCATATAGAAGATAATATGGAAAGAATAGGGATAGTGAGTCTACACAAAAGGGATTATGAGAGAGTGGTATCACAGTGATCGACACAAAAAGAGGAATCTAGTGAGATGGGTCCCAAATAACGGTGCTAGAGAGGGTGGGTGGGTCCATACAAAAAAGGATTATAAGAGAGGGGAACCACGATGATCAATGCTAAGAAAGGAATCCAATGGGATAGGTCCCAAATAAGGGTGTTGGTGGGACCAATATACTCATTTTTTTACTCATGTTGAGTTATACTCTAGTCTAAATAATTTTGTGGTGACTGAGTGCCAAAATTATTAAAAGGGAATATTGTGTAGGAATTTTGTAGCGTGGATATAGGAAGTAGCGTTTCACACACTGGATGTGCAAAATTTCAACATTGTTTAAATTATTTTATGTTCTGACAACAAGGGTTAGGGTTTTGAGGGTTCCTAATTTTGGAAAATAGGTTTTCATTCATGTCAACCCTAAAAGAAGTCTAGAAGCCTCTGCAAGTGATGGGTGTATTTGAAGAAGTATCCAAAGTGGTCCCCTTATGGCGTAGCTTTAAGCATGTCCCTCACATGAAGACGCTGTGAATAAGTCTACAAGAAACCATAGAAATATGGTTAAGTGGTTAAGAAGCCCCAGAGGTGTGGTCATGAAGCCCGAAGATGATTGAAGAAAATGAGTATGAAGGACATTTCAAATGCATGCAAAACATCCATTGATTGATAGTCCTCGTCAAGCCGTCTCTAACGGTAGGTGGAACACCATGTGGTTCCTCATGGTTGAGGAGTTATTCCCTCTTAAAGATGAATCCATGAAGTATTGTCAAGAATCCCCCGATCTAAGGTCAAGAAGTTATGAGTTGTCCCTAAAGTCAAGTAAAGGAGAAAATGTTGTTGCAAACAAGAAGTTACAAGTCGGCTCAAGGTCAAGTAAAGAAGGTGCTTGGAAGGGTATAAATACACATTAAGAACCTCTGATTTTTATCATTCAATCTTGTGATTTCTTAGGATAAGATTGGTAGTGAATTTTAGAGGGAAGATGAAGTGAACAAGGGAGAAATTTTAAGGAAAGATGAAGTGTTGTGATGATGTGTTCTAAGGTATGTCATTTAAAGGTCATCTTTCCATTTTCGCTATAACATTTTTTATATAATGATTCAGAGAGAGAAAATTGGAGGATGTTGAGAAGACATATCAAGGTACCTATGGTACTTATTTCAACTTCTAGGTCGTTTTACTTTTGGATATACACTCTGTGGAATGTAGGGTTTTTGACTAGTCCCGTAACTAGTCTCAAACATGTGTTCTAGGTAAAACATTCATAACTTCTTCATAAAGGATCCAAATTATGTGAGATAAATTGCATTGGAAAGAGTACAATCTGTAGTATATTTTATGTGACTTTAAGAATCGTATATTAAATATTGATCACGAGGAACTATGTACAAGTTCACTCTCCAAAATATGCTAGAATTCAGGAAGGTCTTCCATTTTCGCTATATCTCTTTTTCAGTGACATATCAAGGAGATAAACTTAGAGGAACTTTAGAGAATATATCAAAGAATATTGGGTACGTGTTTCATACCTTGATTCATTACAGAGAGGAAGGAAGGGGCAAGGAAAGGGGGTTGGATCCTCCTTTCAGTTGGTGATGGAGAATACAGTGAGTCGTAGATTCCTTCAGGTTGGAGCTTGTAAACTAAGGGGTTGGAGCCTTCTTCTAGTTGGTGCTAGAGAATACATGGAGTCATAAATTCCTTGATGTTGGAGCCTCCTTCTAGTTGGTGTTGGAGAATACAAGGAGTCTTATTGTGCATATATTGTTATATGTTTATGATATGTTAAATGAAATCATAAGTGAATGAAATTATTGATAATGTCATACTTACAAGTTATGATTGAAAATGGTAAAAAGTTCTCAATACTGATTCACCCCCCCCTCTCAGTATTGGTGAATAGTCCAACAATTGGTATCAGAGTGGGTCCTTCAGAATCGGTCTAACCACTAGAAGGTATATCATGGATTGCATAGATAATGGAATGCCAATGCTTGTTGGTCAGAACCATGAGATGAGGAACATAAGGATGAGAATATTTTTAGAGGCATATGAGTATGATGTTTGGTACTCTATTGTTATAGGATACACCACTTCAAAGAAACCTCTGAAGAATGCAGCCAAGAAGAAATTAAAAAGGAACATTAAAATGGAAATGGATGCCATCCTAGATGGATTACCTAATTCGATAAAATTCAAAGTGGGAAAATGTTCATCAGCCAAAGATATTTAGGATAAGCTACATAATATGTACTATAAGGAATCTCCTCTTCTCATAGAGCTAGAGCATGTTGATCAAGATAAATAATTTGATGAGATAGAACAAGAAGAAGTAAGCTCATTAGATCAGACAGATCCAAAATAAGATAATGAAGAAGAAGGTGAAGTAGATATTGAAGTAGAACTAATCAACACCTTAAGTAAGCTAAAAGGAGGAAAGAAGGAAAAAAAATTCCCTCAAGGAAGAATTGATCAAGCTAAAGGTTCAACTAGAAGAAGTCAAAGTGATTGAAGAAACACTCAAAAAACAGTTGGAAGGAAAACAATATTTGGAAGCCAAAATAGTATCACTAAGAAAGGAAGTAGATAAGAGAGAATAAATTTTGACAAGTCATATTAAGAAAAGATATAAGGACTTATACAAACTTGAAGCATAATTTAGTCAACAAGAAAGAAGATTTGAAGAAAAAATCATCCCATTTAAAACCCAACTTGAAGAAGAAAAGAGAATGGAAGAAGTAATGAAGATATAGATGATGAAGAAAGAAGAAGATTGTGAGAAGCTTGAAGTTGACAAGCTCAACAAGAACTTGAAGATCTCTCAAGTAATGGAAGAAATTCTTAGTTGTGAAAGGTCACCATTCGATGAAGTGTGTATTGGATACATTGGTGACGCCTCATGCAAAGAAGATGCAAATTCCAATCTCAGCAAGAGCATTGAAGAGAGAGGAATCTCCACACAACTAGTAAAGAAAAATGAAGATAAGCGTTCCAAGTTTTCGGAAAAGAAGAATGAAGAAAAGGCTAATAATTATGCCTACAATATTAAAGGAAAATATCATGGTCAACAAGAGTCAAAGAGGAATTAATACAAAAGAGATGTATCTCCAAGAAGACCTTCTACCTCTAGGTATCAAAGAAGCTTCAATCATTGTGAAGGAAACAACAAAAGAGAAGATCATGATCAGTTAAGGCATGGATTCAAAAGGACTGCATTACAAAGAGGATCACTTACTTCCAGGTATCAAAGTTTCTTTCCTGGTTATTGTTTTACTTGTAACAAATTTGGACATAAAGCTGTAGATTGCAGAGCGTATGGAAGAAATGTTCAAGAAAGAGATGTTTATGTGCCCCCCTAAAATATTGAATGTTAAAAATTACACAACTATGGACACATAACTCACAATTGTAGAAGCATGATGGAGTATTCCTTAATGGAAAAAATTAATATCAGGTACAAGAAGTTTTGGAGAAGAAAAAAAAAACAAGAAGAGAAGGTGAACGAATGACTCCCAGAGATCAAACTCACGAGATTTGCAGATGTGCAAGATAATCATGAATATGTAGGTAAAGAGGAAGATGTCAGAATTCAAAAGGATGATCTTGTAGTAGAGAAGGATTATATATTGTTCAAAAGGATGATCTTGTAGAGAAGGATTATATAAATGTGAATATTGAAGAGGGGGAGTCTAATCAACAACTGTTATAGATTAAAGAACTATATTTCAGACAATCTGGAGTGTTCATTTGATTTTGGGAAGGCATATACAAAATGATTTGATGGCAGAGGTGTATAATGTCTCATTACAGATTGGTTGATCACTTAAAGGTGTAGTTTAGAACAAATCTCCATGAATATATGAAGGGATTAGATGGTAGACACAAGGATATAATTGGCACACTTTTGAGGTAGCGATTCATGATTGTATAGAGAATTCCAAGCATGTATTCAAGAAGGGATACATTCATTATAGATATGAGAATGTGTACTTGTTGCAGGATCATATAGCTTGATTTGAATACAAACCAAACTAGTGGACATATTTGATTCATATTGAGAATATGTAGTGATCAATTGTAGCAGATTCAAAGAAGCTCTCAGTGAAGTGACAAATTAGTCAACATTATGAGCAACATAGTCATTGGAAATTTTGTGACATATGAACATATATGAATTCATGAGATATTTGGTAGGTATAGAAGACAATAATTGACATGAACTAGAGAATATACATGACAATGGATGAGAGCATGAGCTCAAGAGGAATTGCAGAAAGACTTGTTGTCATTTTCATCAAGAGCAATGCTTAGTAAGGCATATTCCTATAGGGTTCCACTTTCTATGGGAACAAGTCACATAAAATAATATCAAGTTGAAGTACATTGGGACGAAAGAAAATATTTCATATCTTCACCAAACCTCTCCTATGGGAGACTTTCGAGTATCTTTGATAGAAACTGGGATTAGTTTCCGCCCCACAGTGATCTACATGACATTTTGCAAATAAGACAGGGGGAGTTACCCTTTACCATTGATGTCAAAGGGGGAGATAAATATCAGAATCATGAAGATAGGGGGAGAAATGGTCACAGAGGGAGTATGAGTGTTTCCATCAATTCCAAAGGGGGGTATTGTTGGAAAATTGGTTGTCATTGATGTCTACCCTAGAAGAAGTTTAGAATCCTCTAGAAGTGATCGGTGTATTTGAAGAAGTCTCCAAAGTGGTCCCATTATGGCGTAGCTTTAAGCATGGCCCTCATGTGAAGATTCTTTTAAGAAGTATACAAGAAGCCCTAGAAATATGGTTAAGTAGTTAAGAATCCCTGAAGGTGTGGTCATGAAGCCCGAAGATGATTGAAGAAAACGAGTATGAAGGAAAATGAAAATTCATGCAAAACTTCCATTGATTGATATTCCTCGTCAAGACGTCTCCAATGGTAGGTGGCACACCACATAGTTATTCATGATTGAGGATTTATTCCCTCTTAAATATGAGTCCCCGAAGTATGGTCAAGAATCCCTCGATATAAGGTCAATAAGTTATAAGTTAGCCCTAAATTCACATAAAGGAGAAAAAGTTGTTGCAAACAAGAAGTTGCAAGTCAGCTCAAGGTCAAGTAAAGAAGGTTCTTGGAAGGATATAAATACACATTAAGAACCTCTCATTTTTATCATTCAATATTGTGATCTCTTAGGATAAGCTTGGAAGCAAATTTCAAAGGGAAGATGGAGTGAAGAACGATGAAATTATAAGGGAAGATGAAGTCATGTGATGATGTTCTAAGGTATTTTATTTAAATGCCATCTTTCCATTTTTGCTATAACATTTTTTATAGAATGATTCATATAGTGGAAATTGGGTACTGTTGAAAAGACATATGAAGGTACTTGTGGTATGAATTTAAGCTTATGGATCATTGTATGTTTGGGGATAGAATTTGTGGAATATAGGGTTTTTGACTAGTCCTGTAACTAGTCTCAAATAGGTTTTCCGGGTAAAATAATCATAACTTATTCATAGAGGATCTGAATTTAGTGAGACCAATTAAATTGAAAAGAGTACAGTATGTAGAATTTTGTGTGTGAGTTTCAGAATTAGATATCAAATATTGAGTGTGTGACATGATGTACAAGTGAACTCTCTAGAATAGGTCCGAATTCAGGAAGGTCTTCCATTTTCAATATATCTCTTTTTCAGTGATGTATCGAGGAGAAACAATTGGAGGAATTTTAGAGAAGATATCAAAGAATATTGGGTACACGTTTCAGACCTTGATTCATTACGAGGAAGGAAGGTGAAAGGAAAGGGGATTGGATCCTCCTTCCAGTTGGTGATGTAGAATACATGGAGTCATAGCTTCCTTCAGGTTCGAGCCTATAAAATAAGGGGTTGGATCCTCCTTCTAGTTGGTGCTAGAGAATATAGGGAGTCCTAGCTTCCTTTAGGTTGGAGCCTATAAATCAGGGGGTTGGAGGCTCCTTCCAGTTGGTGCTGGAGAATATAGGGAGTTTTATCTTCCTTTAGGTTGGAGCCTATAAATCAGGGGGTTTGTGCCTCCTTCCATTTGGTGATGGATAATTTAAGGAGTTGGAGCTTCCTTCAAGTTGTATCCTATAAATAGGGGGTTGTTGCCTCCTTCCAGTTGGTGCTGGAGAATCTTGGAAGTTGGTGCTTCCTGTGAATGTAATATTGAATATATATATTAAGAAGTGTTCCATCGTTTTCTCCCATTTGGGTTTTCACATAAAATTATTGTGTTTTGTGCATATGTGGTTATATATTTATGATATGTTAAATGCAATCATAAGTGAATGGAATTGTTGATAATGTAATGTTTACAAGTTTTGATTGAAAATGGTAAAAAGTTCTCAACATTGATTCACCTCCCCCTCTCAGGATTGGTGAATATTCCAACACCTAAAGACAAAGGGTGTGTCCTATGATATAACTCTATGATATACTGACGGGGTCCAATAGTAGTACTCTACCTAATATATTAGGGATATAAATAATAGTAGTACTCGACCCAATATCTTAGGGAACTAAGGAGGGATAACCATACCCTTAGCTATACTACCTGATTACTGAAGTACATGAGAGTAGTCTTAATTGACCAAGATCAACAAGCTTTGAAATTGACGATTAGTCCTGAGAGTAGTCTTCCTGAGTGTTATTATCGGTGCCACTATAGAAGTCAAGCGGTTGATTGTGTTATCACTCCAAGAGTCACTCAAGGTTGTAGGTTGAGTAAGCTTGGTAACTTAATCAAATGTTCAATGAAATGTATAAAAATGGATCAGAAATTGAATAATTCATTTAATAACTCCCTCACTCAAAACACTTAAACATATCCTGACAAGATAAGGCTCTCAAAAGGTATTGATCAGATGGTTTTTTAAACTCATATGGATGGAGAACACTCACTATACCAACAGGATTGTGTATATTAAAAATATAGATGAAAGACTGATTATAACAAGGAAGAATACTTATAATACTAGTTTACCAATGTAAAGACAAGATGACAATTATCAATCATTGAGTAAACAAAGAAATGAACATGAAATTCAATCATAAGTATAGGAAAATATGGATGAACAGAGGTCTGAACAATAATAGTGAAAGAAGATTATGATTCCAGTATATATATCAAAGTCTTGTACAAAAAGAGTATCTTAAAGCCTCCAAGTTCGAACCCTTTACAATGTAGCTTCAATGGGATTAAATAGCCTTACAAATTAACTGAGATACCTTAAGTATGGATCAAATAGACACATAATTTCTTGATATAATATGTTAAAAAAATCTTAGGATCTAGATCCTATTTTCATGGAATCAAATCTTCATCCTAACTGAGTCTTCAACAGCTCCATATGCTTGCTGGAGGATGAAAGTCATCTTCTAGAGTCTTCAATAATAGTTGGACTTCGCGCCACCTTCTTCTTTGACCAAGAAGGAATTCAAATGTGACTTGACCTCTTACTCATTGAAGATCAACTGGTTTGTAGCACGATACATGAAAAATAGATGACAAGCATTGCAAACTTCTGTAGGAAACTGTTTTGGCCAAAATACTTGAAAATTCACTTGAACCTTGACTTGAAGGCTAGGAGCTTAGTTGATCTTGAACCCATAACACTGTATTTTACTGATATTAATGGTATTACTTAGACTTCATACTATTATCTTTTCATTTACTCTTTTCATTACACATCCTTTGCACAATGTAGCCTTCATATACATCCATAAGACTTCAAGTTTATAAAACAAGTATAAGAACTTGTGAGAATGTAATTCATATAAATTTTCCAATGTACAAATTATAAAATAGGTCTGATAAACCATGCCTTCAAGTGAATATTATCATACCCTTAAGTAAAGAACCAAAACAGGGTATGAGCGAATATGAATGATGAAGCTCCTGTAAGTTGCACTGATAGCCTGTACACTATGTAGCCCCGTTCTTGCAAGTGTTCTGATGTAATCTTCAAACTCCCACATACTTGTCTTATGTTCTTGAGAACCAAAACTGAGAGCTATATGTATATAGGCAAAAAGAAATATATATACTTTGTTCAATAACCTTTCAACCAGAATATGAACAATGTATAGATGGAATAGGACATGTTCATCGTAAGAAAGAAAAATTTAATCACAAAATTGGTAAGACACCCCTGTCCATCAATCATGTTTTGGGAGGAGCTTGGTGAATTTGTTTCCTCCAGAAAAATAGTCAAGTTCTTCTTACTCAACATAGTCTTTTCCAAATAGATATTCTCAATCAATTTTCTATTAGCTGCCCTTAAGATAATATTTTTTTTATACATATTGACCAACTGAGTTCTTTGTATACCTTTCCTTCTGATACTTTTCCTCAACTTAGTGAATTCATCAGCTAGCTCTCCCATCTGAGTGGCAAGGTGATTGCTAAGGGAGTGTTCTTTTGCTTCAGAACTTGTTTCTTTTCCTTGAGGATCTTTATTTCTACATGAGCTGCTAGTATCTTGTCCTCCTTCTTATTTGATGAAAAGGTTTCAGGGGATGACTATAAAGTCTTGGAAGTTGATTCACTTAGTTGAACAATGGCTTACAGGGCCTCCTTCTCAAGAGGGGATACCTTTAACTTAGGAAACTTAATTCCGGGCTTTACAAGTTCCATCTCTTGCTGAAACTGTTCTGCAAATGAAATTTTGTTTCTGAAAGACCTCTTGAGGGAAGGTACAATTGTTTTGACTTCAATGATTTGGAGGTCATCATCCACTTCCATGGCTGAAGGTTCAATAGGGGTATCTAACTTTTCTTCACAAACCTATTGTTTCTGGGTGTGCTCTATCAACTCAAGCTTCCTACGAGAAGATCTCCTCAAGACTGGTGGAAATTTTTTAACTTGAACACTATGAACATCTTTATCAGTTTCTATTGGAGGGAGTTCAACAGAGAGTTCTAGTTCTTCTTCAATAACAACTTCTTTACCTTTTCCTTTTCCTTTATTTCTCTTAGAATCTCTAACAGGTGGAGGATTATAAGATACAAGAGCTTGGGAAGATTGTGGTGCTTCTGGTGGGGAGTCAAAGGAAGACATGGAAGTCTTCTTTCTAGGAGTCTTAGGTTTTGAAAAGGAAGCAAACATGTCAATTTGGTAGTTGGAAACAAACAAGAAAGTAGGCCAGAATTTGCATTATTTCTTCAACTGTTCAATAAATACCAACTTGATTAGGGCATGGTGGAAGATGGCATTCTCTAGTTTATTAGGTTTCTTCTAAGCTAGCAACATCATCCTTTGAAGACTCATAAAGAGAAAGTATGCTAAATCCATTTCTCTTTTCCTAGTAAAATGCAGAAGTAACTTAAAATGATATTGTAAAACCTTGATGTATCTCCCTTCACAAGTGAAATACCTTTGTACGATGAGAAGAAGTTTGTCATATGCTTCCAAAAGCCACTGCCTGGGTATCCCTTTGACTAAATTGGCTCCATTATGCTTAGGTTTCAACATATCCTAACACCAACCTTCTTTTTCCAGCTTCTTAGCTTTGAACCACTGCTCACCAGTCATGGGTATCTATGTCACCTCTGCTATCAGGTCCACTATCAAATTAATCTCCATAGGGACAAATTGGGTCTTCCCCTCCTTGTAATTATTTACAAAGTCATGACTGACCTCCAAATGGTGGCCATCCAACTTTTGGAAAAACCTCAGACACCCTAAACACTTGAATGAATCCAAGTGATCAAGATTTTGCTCGATCAAACTGATGCATGTGGGTTCAAATATGTGGAGAGACCTCGACCTCTTCCTAGGTGTATAAGATTTAATTTCCATCTGCATAGTATTGAGTTCCTGTAACACATCTGGAGACAAAGAGTGAGTTTACAGGATCAAATATAAAGATGAGTGCTTCACATGAAAAATCTTCCTAAGAAAATGTGAAATAGATCATTGGTTGAGTGATTTAGGGTGGAATTTAAACTGATGCTAAAGTGTTTTGATCCTTCAAATCATTCAATGAAGTGATCTCAATGATTTCATGAATACAAATGATGAAACATAGATTTTCACAAAAGTTTGGAGTGCGCCAAGTGTTAAAATGATGATGTGCGCTAACAACTCAGGAATTTGTAGCACCGAGTGTGTAAAACGAGCGCCAAATGTTTAAAAATTGTATTGGATGAGTACTTGAGATCTTTGAGCTCAAAAAACAATAAGTTTAACAATGATGGATAATCATGACCAGAAAAGACTTGTAGGATCACATGTTATACATGAAAATCTCATGAATCAAACTTTTCAAATGGATTTAGACACATCTTGACTTAGGATAAAAATGTTTATAACCTCATAGTCATTAGAAGAATGACTATCCTTGACTGAATAAGACCAAATGATAGACCCACTTGACAAGGTATTAAAGCCAAAGAAAAACCTTACCTATCACCTAAGACTCAAAAAATTTAAAATTTGTTTGGGAGATAACAGATTGAATGAGCTACAAATGGTATTAGGATACATATGGGACTCCTGATATACCCAAGGGTACACGGGAGTGAAATTCCATGTACAAGTGCTATATGATGTGGTACTACTCGAAGGGGTGCCAATATGGGTTACATGGGTTTCCAAAAAGGTGAAACCATGTGTAGTTCTCGTGTGTATTCCTCCCCAACTGTAGTTTTACTAGATTAATGATAGATCATTATGCTTTATATATTTCAGAACATGTATCTAGCTTGGATTTGTTTTTTCTAGAAATTTGCAGAGGAAAGAGCTCTGATACAACTTTTAAGGTACCAGAAGGAAATATGTATAGTAGTAAAACAATTGTATTTCAATAATTAGTAGAAAGAAACAAATGGTAATCAAATCAACATGATAGATCCAAAATATGATACCTTTATTATCTTTAGAGAAAATTTCACTTGTCTCTTCAAGGGAGAGACCTCCAATAGAGTATAGCTCAAGCACAAATCATTGCAACATCCCCGACCACCCATGTTGAGGCATGCTACATGAGAGAACACTTTTCTTCTCTTTGTGGAACATACTATAACATACCCAGCATCCCACTGAGCTATGCCACATAGATTTTTCGAACTACATGCAATTAAAATGTATACACATAGAAATCTTGTGGAACATTATATATAAAATGTAAATAGACAATACATTTCATAAATGCACAGATTCATACTGAAATAACAATAAACATACACATGCAACATATACAGGAAATACCCATAAATATACAAAAAGTTATAACCACACAAAGGATAAGCCCATAAAAATAAACACATAAATAATAATGCAACATGTAAATCTATCACACAATTGACACTTATCTTGGTAAAAATATCACCAACTGCATGCAGACCTTCCATGAACCTCCCAACCTTAGACTACACTGCTCATCACTCTCAGTAGTGGGTCACCCCTGAGTTGGGACTAAACTCCACCTAGGTAAAGGGATTCCTAACCAGGCTAATGGTTCATAGACAACATGAAATACTCCTTCACAGGTTCCAAATCAAACTAGCAGCCTACAGTCTCTCATTCCCCACATTCCTATCCCACCCCAGGAAGTGTTCCCCTTCTCTACTCAACAATCCTTTGGCTTCCCCACTTCCCTTCTATGGTTTCAGCAACAGGTCGGACA
This sequence comes from Picea abies, assembly GCA_900067695.1. Lineage (NCBI taxonomy): Eukaryota > Viridiplantae > Streptophyta > Pinopsida > Pinales > Pinaceae > Picea > Picea abies. Next base: position 17,207 of record CBVK0100154956.1, read on the forward strand.
TGAAGTCTAAGAGTCCTGTAGATGTAGTTTATCACCCTCAGGAAATCAATTCCCAACAATTCTCTCACCCAGAGAGAAATTGATAATGGGCCTGACAACCCACCTCTTCAATATCCCATGGGCCTGACAACTCGCTTATTCAGTCCAATTCCCAAGCTAACCAGGTACACAAACATGTATGGCTATGGATATAGGTTCAAGTACAATGACATGAAAGTATGGAAGATAGTTGACTGCATGAGTGAAAAATCATGGTATGGCTGAATGGATGAGTGCATGATGGAAGAAATGATGGATCAATGATAGGAAAATGAACTAAGTCCCAAAAATATGTATGCATGTCCCCAACTTGACACTTGTCATGTTGGGAGCTACTTTGGCCCACTTGTCCCCAACTTTAGAACTTAGGATAAACCAATTATCTATAATTTATACTTTAAAGAAATATTAATATAATATTCTTTTTTGGCTTAAGATCCCTAGCTTAGCCCCTTTTCCTTAAATTTTAGCCCCCACCCTTTCCCAACTAGTGGAGTTTAGTCCTTCATACTCTTTTATCATGGTCGGTCTGCACGCAACGATGTATTTCATATTAATTACGAGACACGTACAAAAATAGGCACACTGAGCTTTAACATCTAGGCTCTCCAGCCTAATCAAAACATAAGAATCATAGCTTATAATAACATGCTCACTAGCCTATAAAACACATCATATACACAAAGGCTCTTTGGCCTCATAATCGTGCGCACTTAAGTTGTTGCACGCGGTATCCTGGAATGTGCACACTTCATTATTTTACTGCGCAATACATGCGACACTATGCCATGAAAGGTGCATACAAAATGATATCAATCAACTCACCAGCTTAAGTACATTTGCATTTACATTTACAATTGGGTTCGGCCTAGGGATATTAGAATCCCCTCCCCTTATGTATGCACTATCCTTAGTGCATTATGTACACATATACAACAAAATTTCAAAAACAATCCTCAAAATGATGTGGGTATTCTGCCAACATTTCATCCAAATGATCCCAAGTAGCGTCCTCAGGACCGTACCAGGTCCATTGGACCTTTACAAGCCCTATGGATCGATTCCGAAGATATTTGATTTTCCGGTCTAGAATGTGTACCGAATGAACTTAGAAAGTGCCTTCTTGGTCCACCTGAATCACATTCCAATCAATAACATGATTAGCATCAGGTATATATTTATTGAGCAATGATACATGGAATACATTATGAACAGACATAGATGCAGGCAATGCAATCATATATGCTACTCGACTGTTATAACAAGATTTGCCTCACCATTTCTATCTTGCACATAGGGCCTTTTTCCATTTCCCTATGCAGACTTATCAACCCCCTTTTGATAAATCCAGAGCCAAAAGCATATATTTTTCCACATATACGCTCTCTAACTGCTTTGCAAGATGTGTATATTCTTGATGCTCCACTACAACTCGTGTATATCGGGATTTTTGCCAAAAAATACAAAATGAGGTCGGGTTTACATGTCACAACAAAAGATCTCTGATCTTTGGCCTTCCATATACTGGAAACATTCTGACTTGGCCCTTCAGTTGCATTCTGGAGGCTATAAGAGCACAATTTCAAGCTATGGAATAAGAGAGAGAAAGCATTCAACTTTGAGAGCAAAGTTACTATGGAGAAATTACTTCATATTGAGTCTGCATCCCTTTGTCCCTCAAGTATGAACACAGTGTTCAACCCCCAAGCTCTTCCCTTATTATCAAGAGAATCTCTTTATCTCTTTGCTATGAGCTTACCTTTGATGGAGGATTGAAGTGGTGGAGACCCGGTTGGAAGGAACTTGGTTTCTTGGTTTCGAACCGTGCCGACACGGAAGTCTGTAATGTTGATACTTCTATTGATCAATTATTAATAGAAATACTCCTTTCCCATCTAATCAATATCTTGTGAATATATGATTATTATCCATGGGCATTTTTGTAATGTTTATTAATGGATTTGCGATCTGATGTGCTAACTCATTTTATATATTGTCACTATATACTTGCATCGCTTGTTTGTTGAGAACTTCTTACAGGTATAAGGCTTTGGGTCAAAGTGCTCAACGATGGAACGAAATCAAACGATTGGATCGAGGTAGGCTTCTTCCTCGTATTACACATTAGTTTATATAACACATGTTGGAATTGAGTTGATTTCTGCAGTCAGACCTGTCTGTTGTGGTTTACCCTTGGCCATAGAGAGTTTTTCCCTTGTAACAGAATTGACGACTCCACTGGGGATAGATCTTTTCTAAGGGTTGAAGTATTTTTCCTTCTTGTGTTTCTCTTTTGCCTTTGTATTTCTTTTCGTATCATAGTTGGATAGAGTCTGTTCACTCTGGGTCTGAGCTTTCATCCTTTTTACCTTGCCTAGCCTTGTTTTAAAATATATATGCCCTTTTTTCCCTGACAGCCGTGTGTATACACTTTTTGTCCCACTACAAGAAGTGTATATACGCCCTTCTCTCTTGAACAGGAGTGTATACCACTTCCCCCTTTCTTTTTTTCTTAGTTTAGTGACTGTTGGGTAGGTTTTGAGGATCACTGATCCTTCTTGGGTCTCTGTGGTACCTGTTGAGATTATCTAGGATGACATGAAACCTTTTTTGAGTTGAATTGTTGGGTAGCATCTTTCTCTTTGTTTTCCATTTTTTATTTGTCTTTGGTAGTTGGGTTGTCTACTTAGATGCTTGGTATTCTTCTCGAGTGATTTCTTTTATACACAGTAGAAGTTATATATCAAGTCGCTTATCAGTCCATGCATTTTCTTTTTAAATACATTGAAAATACAAAAAAAAATAGGCATTTTGCATTGGTTGGTATTTTTGTCTTTGAGCCTTTATCATTATCTTAGTGCATTTAGTGAAATATTGCATTTTACTTCTGAGTTGCAGAGTTAAAATTGAAGATTGCACTATTTTTATTTAGAATATCATTCACTAAAAAGTTAAAGTTAGGCTTTGCACTATATCTATTTTTATTTTTATGTAGAGTCATAACACCATGAGTTTCATTTCCATACCTCTTTGAGTAATCACGGCCAGTAAAATTTACACTTTAAACTAAAATTGATTCGTCACGATTTTATTTTTTAGGGTGCACAAACTAGCCTAGGATTTAGTGCCTTGGAATAGGATTTTGTGAGTAAACTTCTCCAAGGCAATTAAATCAACATATGTGTCTAAGTCAGGGAGTGGAGAAATCCATTATATAATTGGTAAGATCAGGAGGCTCTGCTCACACAAGAGTTAATCACGAGGTTGCGTGAAGTTGGTTGAAGGGATATCCCCCCGGTACCTTCCTAGAGTCAGAGATATTTCTGGGGATCTATTTGTATCTAGGGATCTTGTTAGTTCCTTCACGTCTGTGAGAGGCGGTGCTTTCAAGGTTTCAGGATTTGCTACCCTGACCATATGGTGGACCTGACCTACGACTTCTCGCATTTGCATCGATTATACAATGGTTTATTAGTTACTTGACTTAAGTGTCTCATAGGTTACTTGCAGGGATTATTCTGCAAGTACCCTGGGTCAGATAAGGGTTGGACAACACACAGTCTTTATGAAGGATTACCTCTCCGGGGGTATCTGACCAACTGTTTGTTAAGCCCACGAGTGCCCTTATAACTGATTTTGTTACCTCCGATATTTAGCAAGGAGTCTCGGGCCCCTCTTGGGTGAGACATACCTTCTTTAGGGAGGGAGGCCACTCAACCACTTTACCCCATTTGCATGCATATTGGTCGTTTGACTTTTGGTGTGCTCTTTGATTATTAGTTGGCTGTCAGAGTCTATATTGAGTCCTCATTATGGATAGTGGAGTCCCTTTGTCTCCCTCATTTACTGTTGCTTACCCCATGATTCCTACTCAGTTCATGGGGATGAATACTCCTATTTCTTATAATGGTATGTAGAAGTTTGGTACTCAGTCTCCACCTTGGGTCTCTAGTCATTCTCCCATTGATATACCTTCACCCTTCCAATCCTCTCCCTGGTCCACTTATATGAATCCTAGCATTGGATCTGGGGGCACCATAGACCCAATGCCTACATCTTCGTTTGATATGAGTCATGTCCCTCAACCTTCCTTTATGATGGAAGGTTGGAACCTCCCCTCTTACGGATCCCTCGTTATACTCTTTTACAGTTTTACAATTCGGGCTACTCGCTTCATGGGACCCCTTCACAAGGAGGCAACATATATCCTCACTCGAATAACCCTTATCATACTTCTGTCTCTTTGCAAACTTCAGTGATGATGCCCATTCATACTTCTATGAATAAATTAAATGAAGGATACTACCTTTTCGGACAGGGACAGGGGGTAAACCAAGACCCTTCCTGGCCTACAATGTTTCAAAGTCAATCTTTCCCTGGACCTTGGCATCAAATGCCACAACTAATTGCTAGGCCATCCACTATCAGGCACACTAGAGCTCCATCACCAACCTCTGTCGGTCATGTTGGAGATGGATCGACAACTTCTACAGGTTATGTTGACAACCCATACCCGATCGCTGCTAGTCATGCTCAGGGCACCAGTTTAGTTGCCACAAGTCATATCAATGCCACATCTCCAACCTCTGAGTACCATGTAGGATATGGCTCTCCCACCTTTGCTCGTCATGTTATTAGGTCTATGTAGTTCCTATTGAGTGCCCGTGGGATGACAGGAAACCCTCTTTTGGTTGAATTTTTGGGAGAAGTCTTTCTCTTCAACTTTTCATTTTTATTGTCCTTGTACATTGGCCTGGGTGTTTCGTTGCTTGATATACTACTTGAGTTGTCTCTTTTTTATAAACGATGGGGATATATATCAAGTTACTTTTTAGTCCATGCATTTTCAGTTTCGATATATTGAAAATACAAAAAAAAGGCATTTTTCATTGCTTGGAATTTTTGCCTTTGAATCTTTATCATTACCTTAGTGCATATAGTGAAAGATTGCATTTTTACTTCTGAATTAGAGATTTAATTTTGAAAATTGAAGCGTTTTTTTTAGGAGCATATCATTCATCAAAAGTTAAAGTTAGGACTTTGCATTACTCTCATATTTACTTTTCTTGCAGAGTCATAACACCATGAGTTTCATTACCATACCTTTTTGAGTAATCACGGTCATAAAATCAATGCTATAACTTAAAATTTATTAGTAATGATTTTATTTTCTAGGGTCCACAAACTAGACTAGGATTTAGCGCCTTGGAATGGGATTTTGTGAGTAAACGTCTCCAAGGAAATTAAATCAACATATTTGTCTGAATCAAGGAGTGGAGAAATCCATTGTATAATTGATAAGATCAGGAAGCTCCACTCACACCGGAGTTAATCACAAGGTCGTGTGAAGTTGGTTGAAGGGATATCCCCCTAATACCTTCCTAGCGTCAGAGATATTTCTAGGGATCTATTCATATCTAGGTATCTTGTTAGTGCCTTTACCTCCGTGAGAGGCGGTGATTTCAAGGATTCGGGATTTGCTAACCTGCCCATATGGTGAACCTGACTTACAACTTCTCACCTGTGCAATGATTATACAGTGGTTTATTAGTAGGTGTCTCATAGGTTACTTGCAGGGGTTATTCTGCAAGTACCATGGGTCAGATAAGGGTCGGACACCACACAGCCTTTATGGAGGATTACCTCTTTGGGGGGATCTGACCGGCTGGTTTTTAAGCCCAGGAGGGCCCTTATAACTGATTATGTTACCTTCGATCTTTAGCAGGGAGTCTCAGGCCCCTCTTGGGTGAGACATACCTTCTTTAGGGAGAGAGGCCACTCAACCACTTTACCCTGTTTGCATGCATATTGGTCATTTGACTTTTGGTGTGCTCTTTGATAACTAGTTGGTCGTAAGAGTCTATACTGAGTTCCCATTATGGATAGTGGAGTCCCTTTGGCTCCCTCATTTACTGCTTCTTACCCCATGATGCCTACTCAGTTCATGGGGATGAATCCTCCTGTTTCTTATAATGGTATGAATAACTTTGATACTCAGTTCGCACCTTGGTTCTCTAGTCATTCTCTTATTGATATGCCTTCACCCTTGCAATCTTCTCCCTGGTCCACTTATATGAATCCTAGCATTAGATCCCAGGGCACCATAGCCCCAATGGCTACATCTTCGTTTGATATGAGTCATGTCCCTCAACCTTCCTTTACCACAAGAGATTGGAACCTCCCCTCTTATGGATCCAGTCCTAGTTATGCTCTTTCAAGAGCCAATACTCAGATGGGTGCTTATTCTACCTACTACACTCCAACCATGTATCCTTTGTCTGCCATGTCAGTTCCTTTGAACACTTTTTCCATGGCGAGCCCTCATGTATCCCCAAGTGTTTCATACAGGGAGAATCAGTTTTACGGTTTGGGCTACCCACTTCATGGGACCCCTTCACAAGGGGTCAAAATATATCTTCACTCAAATAAACCTTATCATACTTTCGTCTCTCCACTGACTTTGGTGATGATGCCTGTTCAAAATTCTCTGAATCAATTAAACGGAGGATATTACCTTTTTGGACAGGGACAGGGGGTAAACCAGAACCCTTCCTGGCCTGTAATGTTTCAAAGTCAATATTTCCCTCAACCTTGGCATCAAATTCCACAACTCACTGCTAGTCCAGTCACTGTCAGTCACATTGTAGCTCCATCACCAACCTCTGCCAGTAAATGGGTCAACAACTTCCACAGGTTATGTTGACAACTCATACCCAGTCGTTGCTAGTCATGCTGGGGGCACAACTTTAGTTGCCACAAATCATATCAATGCCACATCACCAAACTCTGAGTACCATGTAGGAGATGACTCTCCCACCTTTGCCCACAACCTCTAAACCCCTAAAGTGCTAGCACTTTAGAGGTTTGTATAAGTTATTGTTGCATAATTACTTATATCCATCAAATGTCTAAAAAGAAGAAGACACTAGGGCCTAGAAGTGCCTACACCCTAGCACCTTTCTTCTTGAGGTCAAAGTTTAGCGGGACTTAAGGTGTTACTCCTCATAGACCTTTTCCCTCTTTGACTTGTGTGTACAACCATTTTGTTGAACACACCTACCACACTTAGAGGGGGGGTGAATGAGTGTGGGGCTCTTTTTCCCAAAACTTCCCTATTACACAAAAACTCATCAATTAGCGTTCAACATTTATTCATTATCCATTGTTTTCATTTATAACGATTTAGATGTGAGCACATATCAACAACATATATCAACATTATATCATCAACAAGTCATCACCACAATGAACACAAAGAACACAAGATGTATGTACAATTTTCTTTTTATTACGAACTACAATCCTTGGGGTTTATCAGCAACAACTGAATATAGTATAAATCTAAGAGAGCACCAACTCTATATGCAAGACTCAACTTACATTCTCCGCATCAACTGAGATGAGGCAACGATCCTCAACAGATGTCAATCTGTCAACAAGTACATGAACTGTCAGTAGTGTAGCCTGCATGTGCACGTGCCCTGACTCACTACAACCCACGTGTGCACGCGACCAGTGTATCATGCAACAAGCATATGCTTCTGAGCAACTAGGTTTTTTCTTTTCTTCACATGCTCAGATCGTCTGCAACCTGCAATCACTTTCTCTTATGTCTTCCACTATCCAAACTGACCCATAGCTAGTCATAACACATCCAAGCTCTCCAATAGCTTGCCAATGCTCCACAACAAATCAATATGAATTCTATCTCAATCATGTATAAATAACTAGTATACCATAGAAATCATGTCACTACTGAATCACAAGAGTGTTGCTCACTCCATCAACCAAATCAACCAAATTGAACCACATCATAGAAGCCATACCAAGAAATCCCTAAGAATTCATAACATATCAAACAATAGTATTCATCAAGACAATAATGTAACCATACCAATGTCTCAGTGATGGATCTGAGGCCATAGAATGTAGATCTGGAACCTGCCTCATCATCCAAGAGCTTGGCAGCATCTCAAACAAAAATCTCAATGAATTTATCCACTCCACGCTCCCTGTACACAGTCAACCTGCATGTACACTCACCCTATATACAGCCAGCCCATGTGTACATGCACCCTATACACAGACAACCCTCGTGGACATCAAAAAATAGGGTTTTCTGTGAATCCAAGACTTTTGTCGTCAAGATCTCCAACATTGTCGAAACTTTGATGGCTCCATGAGATCCTCCTCTCGCTCTCTTTCTCATAATAGATCTTCAATCATGCTCAAGAGATCCACACCAATAGGATTCTCTCACAAGAAGCTCTCCATCAATACTCCACAAGATATTACCAAGAAGCTCTCCATTGATCCACAAAAAGGAGTCTCACCAAAATGTACATTTTACAAGAGATCCTACCTTCTTATTTATACTTTCATCTTCTAGGTCACTTAACCCATTTTAAGGTTACTTAACCCATTTCTAGGTCACTTAACCTATTTCACTTTTCATGAATAGAAAGTTCTCCAATACTTTATCATTTAAATATTCCTTCTTGACTTTGTCACTTCATTTTATCATTTAAATAATTTTTCTTGATTTTGTCACTTTACTTTATAATTTAAATAATGATTTCTTCTTTTCAAGCACTTTGACTTCTTTGACCTTTTGGGGCTTCAATCCATCATATGGGGGTCTTTCAAATTCGTAGAGCCGTAACTCTCAAAACATGAGGGGTTATGTGACATTCCACATACCACCGAAAATGGCATGTCAAGCACTATCCATCTAGGATAGTTTCACCAACAACTTAATTGATATTCATCTCATTAATCCACATGCAAGCATGGGTCCTCCAACTGTTCTTCTAGGATAACTCGATCCATAAAGAGACTTCCCGTGAGGGCTTTCACCATAAGTGGACCGCTTTGGAGTTCATCCATTTGTGCACCTTATCAACCATGATAAGAAAATAATGATTAATCTTTTCATAAATTCACAACTGCATCATATATATAAACTATGCATCATGTATCAATGTCAACTCATTGATCCATCTTCATCAATGCATCATATCAATGATCCATGTTTATCAATTGGTTTCCACTTGGACATCTATCATTCTCATCAAGGGCACCA
>CBVK0100154957.1:0-26327 GCA_900067695.1 Picea abies
AACGAAGAAATCGAATACACGCCCTCGTTATTCACTCTGAATGTCATGGAACGTGACACCCAATCTTTTATCAAGCCTCGCAAGGTTCTGTCAAATTCTTTGCACTCTTTCTTTTTGAAGTCCGCCAGGAATTCTTTGCCATATGTATATTGTCACTTAAGATAGTTCTGGAGGGCAGGTCGACGTGATCCAATACCCATCAGATCATATCGTAGTATGTGAGCAACCGAGGTCTGGTTGCAACCAGGTGCATTCCCGATTGAACAATTTTCTTGTACTTAGTGTTCAGGTCGTCTTTCACAATATCAAGGCTATCGTCATCAGAATCTGAACAGTTTACCAACCCGGATTGTAGAATATTTGAAATAGACGACCAGGTGGATACTGAGCCACTCGTCCGAGGCAAAGTATCTGAGACATTGTCCGAACCCTGTGCTGCAATATCGACATTTTCTTTTGTTGCTCTCCTTGGCGCCATAGCTGAAGCTTGCCTTTGTGCTCTTCTGCAGTAGACCTGTGTACACATGCGGAAATGAGTTTCCTTGGAGCAAAGTGAGTTTTATGCGCTTTAAGAGAAATTTTTTTGGAACAGAATGAAACCTTCGTATATATTTGAAAATATGTACCTTTCGAACAAGTCTGTCAAATCGCACATAAAACCGAATTAAATGCATAAATCCGATCTTATGTATTCGTGGATTTACCCTAAATCAACATTAAAGTCATCAATATTTGGCGGTCTTGACAGGAAATCGGGTCATGGAGAGAAAGTAAATCCCTCGTGAAGTGTGTCAACCTCGAAGTGCGTGACAAATTTCGTTTAATTTAAAATTACAAATGTTAACGACTTAAGTGTCTGACTTGCGATACCCGACTTGCGATATTTTAAAATAAAACAAAAAAGGAAGACATATTGGCAAAAAATGAATCTTTTCTTTTGGAAGTTAAAAAGTATTGCCATTGAGACGACAAGATTTAAGAGTCTTATGATTTCGGAAGGAAAAGAAAAACAACTTTAAATCTTAAGTATCAAACGTCGAAAATTGCACGAGGTGAAAAAACAAGGGCGGCTCCAACATAGGTTCCAACTAGGGATCCCGCTTCCCTGTGAGGCGGGAAGAACAGTAGACCAGGTGCAAAAATTGGGTAAATGGAGTCATAGGCCAAAATCAAGAGAAAAATTCAAGGAAAAAGATAGAAAGGGGGCAAAAAATTTCATTGGATAACCCAGAAATTTTTTCGAACTCAGATACTCTTTCCAAACACAGTTGAAGTCAGCTTCGCAATTTTCCCTTTCCCACTACTAAATTTTGGGAACGCTTCAAGACAGTCATAACGGTCCAAGGATATTCAACAGGTCTTGTGATTCTCAGCTTGCATCAAAAGAATGATATTATATAATCTAAAAATAGGGAAGTCCCATCGGAATTTGGGGAAATGATCAGGTTTTCAAAAAGCATTGATTGCCAGAGTTAATTGATATTTATTTATAACAGCCTTACAGATCTCTCAGACATTGCTTCACTGCCAGCGAGCCTGTTCAGTACCCCGGTGAAGTTGTCTGACCCTTTTTTACTGAATTTCTTTTCACCACTTCGGAAAATATTTATGTGTTTAAACGCTAAGACAAGGGCAATCATTTCTGAATTTCCTTTCATCGTCTTAATGGACTAGGTGGGGGAAATCATTTCTGAATTTCCTTTCACCACCTATCTCAGTATTAATTTATTTCTTAAACGCGAAGATGGGAGCAATCAGTTTATATCAGGGCTGAGATCTGTGTAATTTTTTTATCAGAGGTCTGTCAACTTATTTTGATTACTCGGTATCAACATTCCTTTGACCCTCACAAGTCCTTTGGTTCTTAGGGAGACAGGGGAAAATGAATAAAATTTTAAGGAACATCCTGTTCAAGCAAGCTTTGATTTTTCGGACACTATTGAAAATCCTAGGAAAGTTAGGATCACTATAAACATTCCTTTGCTTGGTAGAGGATCAAGTAGTTGTGAAGGTCAGCTTTCTTATTGAGATCTGCTTTGGAATCCCTGAGGTTTGAATCACAAAATCCTTACCCCTTCTCCAAGGCTTGGGAAAATAACGAGTTACTAAAAGTTAGGTCCAAATATAAACAGAAAATAAGGCAGCAATCAAATGGCTTAATATAAAAGGTCATAACAGTTCCGGACTAGTCTTCGAATGCATTTGGGAACAAAAATTATGAGTGACTACTTTTGAATTTAACATATTCATTTAAATTTTAGTTTAAAGATCAAAGCCAAAAATAATCCTGTTATCTTAACCCTTTATATTTCAATTTGAACAATGTTATTTTAGACTGCTAAAAACAGCCTTTCATGATCTGAATATTTAGAAAACTCACCTCTGTCTTCTCTTTTCAATTTTTTTGGGGATTATGAACTATCTTATGTATCACCTATTTTATGGCGCCCTATTTCCAACACTAATCTGCACCTTAAGTCTTGAGCTAATTTCGCCTGAGGCTCGAACCCTGCAACAAACGAAAAAATCTAACTTGAAAATGTGTTGAAAATTTAAGAACGAAAACCCAAAATTTGAAAATAAATGTTTGAATAAAAACATAAATATATACAAAAACTCATAATAAAGTCTATTAATTACAAATGTATATATGTATATAATAATTTTTTTTTATTTTTTATTTTTTATTTATTTTCTTTTCTACCCAACCACTGTTACGTCATATAGTGCTTGAGATATCGCCTGTTAACAGGGGCGCTTAGAACTTCTCCATCAATGTTTTCCAGAATAAAGGAATTCTTTCCTTCTGTAGACGAGACCCTGAATGGTCCATACCAAAGGTGGTCAAATTTGTCGTGCTTCGCGGCTTCTTCCCTTCTTGCATCCCACCTTAACACCAAGTCACCTGGGAGGAACTCCCTATCTTTTGCCTTTAGATCAAACAATGCTTTCATATCGTCCTGGTATTTTTTCATTTTCTCCTCAACCTCCATTCTGAGTTGTTGAACCTCAATCAGTTGGTTAATACTTTTGGTTACATGATTGGGCTCTTCGTTTTGATCTTGCCATAATTTCATCACTGGCAATGCTAAGTTTATGGGCAGAACCGCCTCGGTCCCATATACCATCTGAAATGGTGAAATGCCGATAGATATTTTAGTGCCGATGCGGTTTGCCCATAATGCGTGCTTCAAATGTACATGCCAGGACCTCTTGTTTTCATTCAGTACCTTTTTGATCACATTTACCAGGCTCTTGTTTGATGATTCAGCTAGCCCATTGCCCTGAGGGTAATAAGTAGTGGAATGGCTGAGAACGATATTGTACTTCTGGCAGAAGTCGATCATGACCATGGATTTGAAAGCCTGGGCGTTGTCGGTAACAATCTTTCGAGGGCACCCAAATTTGGACAAAATGTTATCTTCCAAAAAGTCAATCACCACCGAGTCTGTTGCCCTCTTAGTTGGAATTGCTTCCACCCATTTTGTAAAATAGTCTGTGGCTGTTAAGATCCATTTGTGCTAAGCACTGTAATGGGGATTGATTTCCCCTATGAAGTCTAATCCCCATTGTTGAAATGGGGCTTCGGTTTTGACTGGAACGAGTGGTAATGCAGGGAGTTTATGTTTACCAGCGAATATTTGACATGAGTAACAGGCATGTACTTTGGCATTAACGTCCAAAAATAGTTTCGGACAATAGTATCTGGCCCTCAAGATCTTATAGGGTGTGGTTGTCCATGCATGGTGTCCTCCACAGATTCCTTCATGAAATTCTTCTATAACTCGTGAAGTTTCTGACTCAACCAGACAGACCAGTAAAAATCCGAGTGGATCCTTCCAATATAATTGATTTTCTGAGATGCAATATTTGATAGCATGGAGTTTTAAAGTTCTGTATTTGGCTGGTGTTAGTCCATCTGGACATTTCAGGTTTAACAAGTAGAAAACTATATCTTTATACCAGCCTGACAACATGAATTTTTCTTCAACCTTGTTTGGATATGTCTGGTCATCTGGCTCTTGCAAATGTGTGTCCTCGTCTTCCCCTTGTAGGCAATTGATGTCAAGAGCTCTAAGATTTGACTCAGCCAAGAGTTTGGCCAGACCCTTTCCTTTTATCAATTTAGTTGGCTTGATTTCCAGATCAAATTCTTGAATCTTAGCGAGCCAGCACCCTCGTTTTCCATCACTGTCAGGCTGTACCAATATATCCTTCACAACACTGGTTGGTACGTACGCAAAAATTTTTGAGTGTAGAACGTAAGTTCTAAATGCCTTTAGCACTTTCACCATTGCGTACGCCTGTTTTTCCATTATATCATATTTTAGTTCAGCGTCCCGAAGGCTCTTGCTAAAAAATGCGATCGGGCGCTCAAAGCCTTCGTCATCTTTCTGTAGCAACACCGCGGCGATAGTATGTCGAGAAGCGAATGAGAAGATGAGGAAATATTTCAAGTAATCTGGGCTTGTTAACACAGGTGCCTTGCTGATGACTCTTTTAATATGCTCGAACGATGCTTTAGCCTCAGTTGTCCAATTTACTCTGCTATCTTTCTTTAGCATTCCTTCTTGCATAGAGAAATGTGATTTCTTTGGGTTCAAAGACAGACCATACCTGCGGCATTTTTTGAAAGTTTGTTTTAAATGGCTCAAATGTTCTTCATCGGTTTTAGAAAAAACCGTCAAATCGTCAAGGTAGATTGCTATGAACTTATCTCTTTCACCGATGAAAGCAATATCCATGGCGCGCTGGAAGGTAGCCCCTGCATTCATTAAACCAAAAGGCATTTTATCATACATGAATGTACCCCATGGTGTGGTGAAAGCGGTTTTTTCTCTGTCTAGCTCGTTCATGGCGATTTGGTTGTACCCAGAAAACCCATCTATCATAGACATTCGATTTTTTCCAACTACCCTTTCCAGGACGTGATCCATTTTAGGAAGTGGATAATTATCTTTAAGAGAGGACCTGTTCAAGTTCCTAAAATCCACACACAGTCCGATTTCTCCGTTCTTTTTTCTGACAGGGACCAAATTTTCTACCCAGTCCGAGTACCTTAGAGGTACAATTATTTTTGCATCTAGGAGCTTCTTAACTTCCTTTTCAATAACGGGCAACAAAATGGGGTTAAACTGCCTGAGCTTCTGCCTAAAAGGCTTGACTCCGGGCTTCAAAGGTATCTTGTGCTCAATTATAGAAGTATCATACATTCGAAGCTCATCATAGGACCAGGCGAAAACGTCTTTATACTGTCTGAGTAAGTCCCTATACTGGTCTTTTACCTTAGGAGGAAGGAATTTAGATATCTTTACTATCCTGAAATCTTTTTCAGTTCCTATGTTGCAATCCTCCACTTCTTCGGGTTGGGGTTGTAAAGTGGACTTCACAGGTATGTCTTTTTGATCGAAGAGTCTTTCCAAAGGAATTAAGCCTTTCGGGATTTGGTTAGTTTTAAGGACCAACATGCGATGATCCGCTATCTTTTCTTGGAAGGTTTTAGGATTTTCATCTTCTTTCATAATCCACCTCGGGTCATTTTTGTTTTCTTGGTCTGGATGGGTTTCAGAGAATTCACCTATTGCTATAAGAAATTTTTGAATATGCTCGTCATCTTCAAAGACCTGCCAGTGCCGGACATTGTCTGGTATGGAGGGTTTATAGCTAATCTCAATATGATATTTCAGCTTAACATTTGTGGGAGGGAAAAAGGTTGAGGCTACCTTAGCCAATGCGTCAGCATGTAGATTCTCTGTGCGAGGAATAAAATGGACTTTTATAGATGAGAAAAAATTCTCCATTAAATCCCAAACGCAATTTTTGTATGTTCTCAATCTGGGATGTTTGGCTAGGTATTGTCGGTTTACTTGTTTTACTATTAATTCAGCATCACCGTAAACCTCCAAGTTTTTTATGTTTAACTTCTTTGCAGCCTCTAATCCTAAGACTAATGATTCATACTTGCATACATTATTGGTGTAATCTATGTCCCACTGTAATCGATATGAGAATGGAACAGTAAACTTATCTTCAGGTGCTACAAAAAGTATGCCAGCACCAGCTCCTTCAGAAGATGAAGCGCCATCGAAGTACATTTTCCAGATACCGCTTTTGCATAGTTCTTGGGTCAGGGGGCTAAGCTATTCTTGTTTCATATCAAGTTCTTTTGGATTTCCATCTAAACCATCATCAAAAGACAATATGCAATTCCCCAGATCTTGGTCTGCAACATAAATGGGAAAGTTATTTGGGTTCTGAGGATCACTGACAGTATATGCTAATCTTGTTTCTCAGTACAAATGGGTAAACTGTCCACCGAAAATTGGGATTGTGGCATATGACATGTCTAATTGTAGAGAACCTCCCAACTTGGCTCCCCATGATCTGGATAGAAACATACCATATTTGGGGGGAATATCTGCAATAACCACATCCATCAGGATACTCTTGACCGGGACCTGAGCCAGGGTAACTACTATATCTTTTATCATCCCCATACATTTTACCTTTCTTGAATCAAACGAGTATAGGTCTCCATAGGGTCTAATGATCTGGAGCCCCAGCCTTTCCATTATAGTTTTGGGCATAACATTATGTGAAGCTTCGGAATCTAACATGCAGTTATGCAGTAACTGGTCATGTATATTCAGGGTGATATAGAAAGGAGCGACGTTGTCTCTGAATCCTTCAAAATGAGGACCAAAGGTGATGTTAGGTCTATCATCTTCTAGGTTGATAACGTCGGAGTGACTTTCTGGATCATAAATTCCCATCACTTTGGCAATTTGCTTCCGATAAGTGGGGTTTTTTGCCAATTCTACCAAAGGAATCGGTATCTTAATTTTATTTAATTCATTTTCAAAATTGTAAGCTGTATTGGCCTTGTCCGTTTCTTTGGTCAAGACTTCTGGGCTTTCTCTTTCCAACTTGTTTGTCTGGACTACTTTATCACTCGTGATCTTAGTCGAAGTTGTAACTTTATCTCTCGGTCCTGTTTCCTTCGTTTGGGTCTCAACCTTTTTCACCTGAGACTGTTGAGTTTTTGCTACCTTGTCTTTATTGTTGGGCAACAATGCCTCTTCCAAAGGAGGTTCGTGAGATTGACCCCTTGGTAGGATTTTCTTAGGTTGGTCAGTTGAGGTGGGATTATTTTTAGATCTCAGATTGTATCTGGGTTGAAAATCAATCGCTATCATTTCTGTTTCTGGTTGAGATACGCAGAGGTCAGTATGATCACCTTCCTCTTCTTCATTGGAAGGTTGAGGAGTATTTAAAGATTCCTCATACTCTTCCCTGGTCAAAAATGGCTGTGAAAATTCATCTCCGAAACATGCAACTTCATCTTCCGAATCTCCGAAATCTTGGAGGTCGCTTGCTCCTATAAAATTTTCGTTTTTTAGGGGAGCTTGTATTTTTTTATCTTCATTCTTTATTTGCCTCTGCTGAATTTGGGGATTTGGGTTTATCCTGAAGTCTCTTTTGTTAGAAGAGTCAACTTTAGCCTGATCCAATTCCATCCTAGAGATTTTGTTAGATAGATATTTAATTATTCTGGCCATATCATCCACTCTGTCATCAGTGTATCTATTTGACCCGGAAGGACCTGCTGGTTCCCTATAGCGTTTATTATCATGGTTGACCATTTCTACTTTAGCTTTTAACTTTCCCGAAGCCATCATATTAGATTCTATTTCGACAGCATCGTCTTTCATTTTAGTCAGAGTGGCTCCTCTTCTTTCACGCAAAAGCAATGCAAAATTAGGTTCGAAAGCTCCCGCGAAGGTTACTTTGGCTGAGGGTTCGGAAGGTTTAACAGCGGCTGGAATTTTATTATAAAGTTTGTTGAATCTCAGAATAAATTCCATAATGGTCTCTGAGTTCTTTTTCTTTAGGGACCCAAACTCGGTAAGGTAATATAAGTGATCTTTTCTCTCTCCCCATTGTCTGAGGAAAGCATCTTCCAAGGCGTTATATGTCCGAATAAAAGTTGCAGGAAGACTCTGAAACCAAGTTCGGACCTGTCCTTCGAAGGTCTAGACAAGTAGTATTGAATAGACATCCTCGTGCTCAATACCACATATATCTGTGAACTGGTCAAAAAAGTTTATATGCTCGGCTACAGTTAGATCTCCTTCCCCAGTGAACTTAGGAAGATTTTTGATGTAGTTATCAGGTAAATCATGAAGGTGAGCGGGTAAAACTAGGGGAGCGTATCTCGCCGCTACTTTTGCAAATACTCCGGGAGGAGGGGCATTAGGTTGTCCTCCACCTCCTCCTCTGACGCTAGCCATTGTCTTAGGAGTAGGAAATGAAGGTGTAAAACACCCTTTTGAATCAGGTGAAACTGGGAAGTTCTGATGAAGAAAGGATGGTATGTCAAAAGATAGTGATCTTTCCAAAGGACTTTTTCCCTTGTTTATAGATGGGAAAGTTTGATGTGGCTCATTCCTAAATTTTGAGTACTTTGTTTCCAGATCTTTGATATCAGACAGAGGGTTACCAGAAGTAGGAGGTTCTGAAGCAGATTTAGTCTTTAAAAGTTGACCTTTAGGTTTATTAACTAAAGCGGTTGCTTCAAACGAGCCTCTCGCTCTTAAAAGTTTTTCAGGGTTGTTAACAGGCGTAATCAGCTTGCCATCCGGGTTCTGTCTAGTATTCTTTCTACCAGACGCCAGTTTGTGTTTCAGTGGAGTTGCCAAGTTTTTTTTTTTTTTTAAAAAGCCTTACAACGGTGTGCACTCTATGTTCACTATCAAAGAGCAACACTATCAACGAAATAGTTTGTCGTTTTCCCAGGGAAAAGATTTCGTAACTTCGCTCCCCGGCAACGGCGCCAGAAAGATGTTGTTCCTGAGTTTGTACTTAAGGCTTTAAAGTACAGTGTCAAGGCATCTGAAAGTATGGTAATGGTTGATAAAGGATTTCATTAACCTTCGGTATAGGAAGCTAATGAAGGTTTCTATGTTCACGCTGTCTGGCTTCCAACTGTTCCTGGGTAGCAATATCTTGTTCAATGGCTGCCCATGAACGTTCTAATTCTTCCTGGGTATTTTCAGTTCTAAGGATCGTGTCAAAAATACTTAAAGTGATATGTGTTTGATCTGATATCCCGGGTTGAATATTAGGTTGAATTGCGGTGGGTACAGTCATTGAGGAACAGTATGAGTATGGAAATGATTTAACGAGAGATTTTAATCGCTGATTCAATTTGGTCGAAATAAGAGAGATCTTCGCATGAGGAATGAAATAAGAATACAAATTAAAGGCCCTTTCCCGTAACTGTATGATTTTTAGCAAAGGGTGTGGAATGATAGAAAAACATCTAGCTGCAAGTAACATAAAATTCCTATCGGTAAAAAACTCACGTTTACTCAGAAGGAGAAATTGACATGAACATAATTGACATGGTGTAAGTAAACATAAAATTCCGTAACTGTAACTTGGTCTTACACCCGCTGATAGCTGGTGCAGAGGAAGGACAAGAAACAATTACCGAAAAATCGACTTCCTTCACTATAGTAGTAGTCGCACTAAGTTATAGTGATACCTCTCAATTATGTAGAGCAAAATGAAAAGAAACAAAGAACATAACAAAATAAACTAATTGCGTAGAGCAAAATGAAAAGAAACAAAGAACATGACAAGACAAACTTGAAATACAGTCGGGACAAAATCGGGAATCTTCAATTTGCTTTGGATTAACTTCCTTCATGGGGAAAACTCTGTTACAATGAGCACCAAAAAGTCCAACCCTTATCTCCTCCTTTAGTGATGTATTTATACAAGATTTACCTCTCGATTTAGAAGAGCCAAATTACTCCATCTGTCTAAATCCATTTTTCAAAAAGGTGCCAGGTGCTTGTTTTTGCTTAGATTTAATACATATGATACATTTGTCCAAAAAAATGGAATACAAGCTGTGAAGGTTTTGCATTGACAGCTGGGGGGAGCGAGATAAATCCATTTCATCTATTCTATCTTCAATAAGTGCTAGGTGCCTGTCCTCGCATGGATTCAGTGTACCTGATACACTTGTCCACAAACTAGGTCACCGGCTGTGAAGGCTCGACCTGACAACGGGCTTCAGCAAGATAGCATTCTCGGGCCAACTGCGGAAGCTTATCATCTACTTGTATCTCAACGAGTTCAAGGGTGCCAAGTTGCGCACTGGGTCGGATCAAATGTTTGTCAATTTGTGCAGAGTCCACCCTGTCCATCTTGGAGATTTCCCCCGAATTTCTCTCATTCTCCTCTTTTATGTCGAGAGAAATCTGATCTATATTTATCTACCTCAGTGCCTCTGTGTCACCTCCAATCTCTATCCCTAACTGCTCACCATTTATGTTATTGACGGCCTCTTCTAACGAATTTGTCACTTTTTGAGCCTGCTCCTTGCTTAAAATAATATCCTGTTCCCGATTCTTTAACAAGATATTACCTCTGGTTTTCTCGGCAATGGTGAGCCCGGGTGGCCCTGAAAACCTGTTGTTGGTCGCTATTACTACCTCTTGGAAAGAAACCCGAGTAGCCTTTGCGTTCCTTTCTTTGTTAGTCAGATTCTCGAAGATTTGATGAATTAACAAGCAATCTTCTCGAATCTCTCCAAATTTGTTTAGTAGAGGAGATCCTGCTCCGAATATCGGTTTCTCATGATTTAATGGTCTCGATGTCAACCGTCTTGCTTTTTGTGACCTCCAACTGAGCCTGCAGCTGTGTGATCATATCTCTCTGCTGGCCCGAATGTGCCCGACCATCTCGGATTGTAGAATTTGCTTGTTCCAGCTTGGTCTTAAGGACTTCAATTTCTTTCTTGTTGGCCAATTGGGCCAACTTGATTTCTCTGCTTGCTTGACTCCTCATTCTTTCTGCTGCCGAAGCCACCCTGGCCTCAAGAGTCTTGATCAGGCGATTTTTTGGTTTGAGCTACTTTTTTAACAATTCGACCGAGAATTGATTTGTCGTTGCGTACGCTCCTAGCGTTCCTGCGATTTCAGTGGCAAATTCCTCTTTCTTTTTATTTCTTCCATCGGTCATCACTTTGAATTTCTTAGCAGTGGACTCTCCCTCTTGATAAAATTCTCGCTTCACCACAGCTTTCCTCTTTTTGTCAAAGAAGAATTCATTAGGAGGGAGTTCCTCTGCCCTTATAGGTCTCATCTCTTCACCAAATATCCATCCTTCGCTAATGCCTCCCTGTGCCGACTGCAAGGGTGTTACAGAGGTGATGGCTTGCCTGATCTGTTTCGCACCCTTCCCTATTGTGCTGAGTGGATCCTGCCCTTTCGGGGGGTCGGAAGTCTTCGTCCCTGCTTCCGAATTCTGAGTTTCTGGTGGGTTTTTGTCTTTTATTTCCATCTCCGGACTATGCTCCTTGGGAGGATCAGTATTCTCCTTTCTTGTTTCGGGATTTTCCTCCTACTCAGGGCTCTTTTCCTTTTCAGGATTCTTCTCTTGCTCCCCTTCCTGACATTTTTCAGGGTTAGAGGTTTGCCCCTCCCAACTATCGGCTTCCTTTTCTTTATCCTTAGGAAGTCCCAAACCCCCCAACACAACGGGGAGGCACCTTTTTCGATGCCCCTGAAATTTTAAAATAGAAGCTCTGTCTTTGGGCGCTAGGGACCCGATTCAAAATTGCACCTCCGAATAGGACCTTGCCCCTCGAAAAACATCATTCGAGGGTGAACATTCATGTTCAAACCTCCTTAATCCACAATTTCCCAAATGGGTGCTTACGATTCTCTGCGGATCGTGCTTTTTGTACTCAATGTAGGCTAGGCTCAAGTCTTCTAAGGCTGCAGCTTCAACCTTAGCATGTCTGAAATCTAATAATGAATATGAATTTAGCCGAATAGGGAAAGATGGCCATACCTTCTTAGATGATGCCTTGAGCTCTTTTCTCACTCCACCGATTACTGTTTGCCGAGCAATTTCACGACAGGCCAGTTTGTCGGGAATGAACAACGGTAGTGCCGAAGGAGGAATAGCAGCTCCGAACACTCTCAAATAAGAGAATTCTTCTTCTACGTACCAGTCTTCAATATGGCTCAGATTCTCGGCAATGTTATCCGAGATGCGGGGTGGCAAAAGACCAAAAATGGTGACGTGTAGGGGCACCATCACCCAGTTAAAAATCTCATAAATAAACTTGTTCGCATTATTTTCCCACAGCTTATCGTGGTACTCATGAACAGTCTTCTCATGGGATGGGTTCCAAGCCCAATTCATTAAAGGAAAAGGAGTCATGGAGCATATTGCGTCCATGAGATATGCGGACATGAAGAATCTGGATGGCTTTCCGGCTGCTTTTTTCTCCCGGTACTCGGTGATCCTGTTGAACAAACTATCGGAGAGAATTTTTTCCCAATTGAAAGAGGAACCTTCTGCTACCCGATAGATGAGAGGTACCCACTGGATGTAAAAATGTGTGGTATCCTCCCATCCGAAAAGCCGACAAGCCATCATTGCCACATACATAAAATTTGGCTCCAACGAAGAAATCGAATACACACCCTCGTTATTCACTCTGAATGTCGTGGAACGTGACACCCAATCTTTTATCAAGCCTGGCAAGGTTCTGTCAAATTCTTCGCACTCTTTCTTTTTGAAGTCCGCCAGGAATTCTTTGCCATATGTATATTCAGAAGTTGCTGGGAGCTTGTACATAGCCTGGATATGTTCAGGCCTAAAAGTCCCGACCATGGCCTGTCGGTCACTTAAGATAGTTCTGGAGGGCAGGTCGACGTGATCCAATACCCATCGGATCATATCGTAGTATGGGAGCAACTGAGGTCTGGTTGCAACTAGGTGCATTCTCGACTGAACAATTGTCTTGTACTTAGTGTTCAGGTCGTCTTTCACAATATCAAGGTTATTGTCATCAGAATCTGAACAGTTTACTAACCCGGATTGTAGAATATTTGAAATAGATGACCAGGTGGATACTGAGCCACTCATCCAAGGAGAAGTATCTGAGACATTGTCCGAACTCTGTGCTACAATCTTGACGTTTGCTTTCGCTGCTCTCCTTGGCGCCATAGATGAAGCTTGCCTTTGTGCTCTTCTGCAGTAGACCTGTGTATACATGTGGAAATGAGTTTCCTCGGAGAAAAGTGAGTTTTATGCGCTTTAAGAGAAATGTTTTTGGAACAGAACGAAACCTTTGTATATATTTGAAAATCTATACCTTTCGAACAAGTCTATCAAATCGCACATAAAACCGAATTAAATGCATAAATCCAATCTTATGTATTCACGGATTTACCCTAAATCAACATTAAAGTCATCAATATTTGGCGGTCTTGACAGGCAATTGGGTCATGGAGAGCAAGTAAATCCCTCGTGAAGTGTGTCAACCTCGAAGTGCGGGACAAATTTCATTTAATTTAAAATTACAAATGTTAACGACTTAATTAACTTCCTCGCCTTTCGCCACATCGTGGACTTCTTCTTCGTATTTTAACCCTTTAACTCGCGATATTGCGACGCGGCGATAATTAAGGCCCCAATTAATTTGATAAAAACCTTAGATTAGGCGCCTAATTTAAACTTGCGATAATCGTGTTGCAACTTCGTGAATCGGGGTTTCGGACATTTTAACTCCATGAAGGAAAATGTTGAGTCGCGACATGCCGAGAGCCAAAACCAACCAAGATTAGTTTTTTACTTCTAGTTCTCGACCAAGGTTCTCAAAAAAGTTATCGTGTTCTCGGCTATCGGGGTTGTAAGAACAAAAGCTTGGGTTCGACGAGTGCCGAAGCATGAAATACCGATGATATCTAATCAAGGGTTAAAGGTTTTACCATAGTCAATTGCCTTGGGTGAAAAATTTGAAAATCGAGTTCGCAGTTTCGCAACTCGGGACTTGAGGATTCAAAAATCAAAGTGTCCGACTTGCGATACCCGACTTGCGATATTTTAAAATAAAACAAAAAGGTAGAAATATTGGCGAAAAATGAATCTTTTCTTTTGGAAGTTAAAAAGTATTTCCATTGAGACGACAAGATTTAAGAGTCTTATGATTTTGGAAGGAAAAGAAAAACAACTTTAAATATTAAGTATCAAACGTCGAAAATTGCGCGAGGTGAAAAAACAAGGGCGGCTCCAACACAACCTATAGAAAAACCTGTTGTAACTTCCTCTTCTTTCTCTCACAGTCTCCTCTCTCAGAATACAATACTCACCATAATGCATAGCTGCAATATATTTCCCTCATAATATAGGGTTGCCTTCTAGGGAAAAAAACCCTAACATAATTTCTACCATTAGATATGTGACCTTATAATGAACAGTCCAGATTTACATTGAAATTACAATATACATTTACAAGGCAATTTTTCCTTCAGGGGCTTCGCCCCCGAACCCCCAATCCAGGGGGATAGTCCCCCCAGACCCTATAGAGGGGGTAGCCCCCCTCTGCACTCCCCTGTGTGGAAGAGTGTACATACTTCTAGGGTGTAAAGTCTTCATGGCATATAAACATGGCTGAAAAACACAAGACCTCTAAGTTAGGAAGATAATCAAGCTCCACAACCAACAATTTCCTATGAGGTAAGACAAGTAGATCACTAGCTAGTTGGAAGAACAGTTACAAAAGCCAACATTAGAGAAACTTACCAGTGCAAGTGAAACTTGAATATGTAAGCACCCTCTAGGTATACTTTGCAAAGAGTGGCCCAATGTCTGCCTTAGGTACCATGGTATACCCTCCCAGTCACCTATGTAAGTCACTAAGATAAAGGCAACTAGGTTGCTAGCACATAAACATTCACCAGGTGGGTATAGTCGACAGTCGAGTGGACCAAAATGAGCAGGGTATCAATTCTAAAACCTATCAAGGGTATCAAAAGAAAGTGTTCTGGAATATGACTCAGGACCTCAAATGGATTTGAGACCCATGAAGCTCTGTGGAAAATGCAATCAATGGAATCCCAAGATAAGCCCTCTATATGCATTCCTCACTATGCTTGGTCCGGCTTTGGAGGGGTTATCTTTGGTACCTTTCCACACATGACCTCGTGTTTAGCTCCTATGTTAGAGGGGGGTCCCAGATAACTTTCACAATTACTGGAATTTCAAGCACTCCCTAGCTCAGACTCTTATGTTTGTTTTTGTAGCCTTGAAGAGTTTCCTTTCCAATCCTAAATCAAGGCTCTATCTTAGACCAAATTGATGAACCCAGTAATGTTCTTTAAGAGACAAAAGAGAAGAGCATAAGATGATACTGGACACAAAATTACTTCTTTCTTCACAAATAAAGATTTGCCAATTGAAACTCTTTCACCAAACTTTTCATAACTACTTTTCTCAGATCTTTGAAAACAAAAACTCAAAACAATATTTTGCTTGACTACGAGCTACTTAATTTTCTAAGCATTCAATTAAATAACTTAAGAAAACTTTATTTTTCCTTGGTAGACAAAGCAACTAACCTAAACTACTTTACCAAACAATGTAATGAAAGGAATTTTTTTTTTATTGTTACTTGCTTCAAAAAAAGATATTTGAAAATGAGTTATTTTCTTTTCTTTCAAAGAAAAAAAGGAAAAATGACGACAAGATAGGGCCAAGAAATGGCTTCTGGCCCAATCACAGATCGCAAGGAGTCATAGACAATACCAAGTAGGCAGATCAAAGTAGACTCACCAACTTGTCTAGAAACTCTATTAAAGAAAGCACAAAAAACATCTTGTCAAAAGAAAGCTAAACTGAAGTCAGACCTAGGCTACAAAATGCTATAAAAGAGACCAGTACTAGATCAAGAAAACCCTTGAGGAGTGTGACTCCTGTCAGGGAAGAGGATGACTACCTCTTTTTTGCAAAAAATTTCTCAACAGGCATGCTACTGACACTTCAACAACAACATATGTACACGGGTTGTACAAGGGCAGGGCGCATATGCACGTGTGTAGGCCCACTACAGGTCCTGTAACTCTTCAAACGAATGAAAAAACAACAATCCAATATAGGTAGGGAGTACTGGTATGGAATACCAGCATCCCTTGATGACACAGAAGCTCACAAAAACTCAGAAAGCAGTGAATGAATTGAATCAAGGTACCAAAAAATAAATATCCCCAAAGACCCTAGAGGCCTCCCCAATATGGTTGCCAATTCTGCTATAGCGGGAAAACCCCTTTATGGACTACACAAAAGGCCTAAAGTGTAGGAAGAGCTAACCTTCTAAAGTCTCCTACTTTTTATCACTATCCCAACATTACCCCACAATCATACATAAAAGACAAGAGAGAGGGATCTGGTAGGCCTACCTTAAACTTCGCATCCGATGTCGATCCATTTTCTCTTGGTTGTTTGCTAATTGAAAATCTCCTCCCAAGGATGACCTGCATTCATCAAAAGACAAACAAGAAACTACAAGCATGCATTATACATATGGATTAGTGGGTTACACATCATAAACAAGAAATGTAAACAAATCATATAAGTTTAAGATGCCATTTGACGAGATGGAAAAAGTACTTCTTTGTATTAATATCACTAAAGACGTGTACAACATGAGACTGACATTGCTCCTCGAAATTGGTCTTAGGATCCTCTTCACCATGCACCAACTGCTTCCACATCTTCATATCATCTTCAGTTCTCTCTTAGGGAAATGGTAAGGGCTTTACAATTGGGGCAAAGGGGGATTGATAAAATGGGCAGAGTTTTTTTTCTCTCATGTTTCCTCTTGCAATGGGACCCCAATCCCTTATTTTATCGGTCAAAAGGGATAGTAGCGGTTGGCGTGACTGGCTATGGGCAGTCAAATGGTTAAGTAATAGACCAAAAACCAGTATCCTATGCAACTTTGCACATTCCACGATATTCTGTGAGTGTATGCAGGTTGTAGTGGCTCAACGAGCATGTGTACGCACGTAGTAATGGTGTAGTGTCCGTACACCTTCAAAATGATGGTTTTTAGAAGAGTTGTTCAATAATGGCTTGGTAAAGATAGCAAGTTAGATGGCCTAATTCCATATATGGATGTCAAGTGCAATTTAGGGTTATAACATGATTTATATATGTATTGACAAATGCTATTGATGATTTTACGTGAGTGTGCAGGTCACATGATAGGTGTGGATGAAGCTAGCATCAATGGACCTCATTCGACTTAGGATTGATTCAAGGAGTGGGTTGTATTGGTTTGAGTGTTTCATTTATGCATATGTGACATATGATCGATTATGTATGATTTTGTATATGGATCTTTGACAGTGTTTCATTGATGGGTGCAGGCTGATGATTGCTTGCTGATCAAAATCACATAGGAGTAATGGGGCCATGCACATAGAATAGATATTGAGGGAGAGGTGTGGCATCATCCCAGCAAAAGCCTACTATCACTCCCATCATGACTTAGATTATAGGTTAATGATTACCTAGTTTGAGAGGTCCACGATGTCGTGAGGGCAGACTGAGACAGTCTGATGCAGGAGCATCATTAGCAAGCATGTGGAGCAAGACCATTCAGCATGTGGGAATATTTTTAGAATCTCAATGCTAGCAATCTCGGTGAATATTATGAAGCATGTCTGAACTCTGTGATTTTGAAGAATGCCTGAACTCAGCACTGGAAAAATCTCTGAAGCACACTTGAATGATTGTGAGCAAAGTGGGAGTTTCCACTCCTGATCTAGAATGTGACTAATCTAATATAGTCGTTAGTTTAGGTTTTGGAGTAGACAAGTAGTCGGGGGGAAACCTAAGAACTCTCTAAGATAAATAGAGGTTATTT
This sequence comes from Picea abies, assembly GCA_900067695.1. Lineage (NCBI taxonomy): Eukaryota > Viridiplantae > Streptophyta > Pinopsida > Pinales > Pinaceae > Picea > Picea abies. The sequence goes on from CBVK0100154957.1 coordinate 17,738, forward strand.
ACACCCAAATGAAGCTAGCTGCAAGTTAGTAGGAGATTTCTGAGTTTTCAGTTTTTGTTTTAATTATAGGTGTAGCCATTTTCACTTTGGAATAAAACAGAGGAAAATTGACCCAATGCATGGTGTGGACATTATTTGCAATTCCCTATTATTATGTTTCATGAATGAATGAATGAATTTTTTTATGAGTAGATGGAAATGTGAATGTTAGGATAAGTTTCAATTGTTTCTCTTCTATTGAAAGTGGTGCAAGGTGTGCACACAGAACGCAAGGAGTGCGTTGATGGAATCTTTTTCGATTCTGAAGCTCAAAAGAGAGAGCACAAAACTTTCCCCTTTGCAAGGAGTGCAAAGAGACTGGTGCAAGGCGTGCACAATTGTCCTCAAGAATTCAAACCTTACGTAAATATCTGGTGCAAGGAGTGCATAGATTCAAGATTCGACTAAGTGTCGAAGGGACTTTGTAAGAAGTCAAAGAACCAATAAAAAGAGAACTCTAGGAGGGCGAGAGGAATTTTTCTTCGAGAAATCCTTCAGATTTGAGTTATCGAAATCCATGAAACTCTAGGAGTGCATGGGAAGTCAAAGTATTTAGAAGACCAAGCTTGAGAGGAATAACACTTTTCATAAGTGTTAACGAGATTCAAGAGTCAGACTCGTCGCAGGAGCAAAGGTTCGAAACCTTTAAACACTTAGAAAATATTCTCAGTCAGAGAAATCAAAAGCTCAGGAGGGGGAGCAACATTGGTTGTTGGATCATAGCACAAGGATCAACAACTGTCTGATTTAAGATAAGAGACGTGAGCTTTAATGCTTTGTACATACATGAGAGAGAACCCACCGATATTTGAGACTTGAACTTCCTGAAGTCTGGAGTTCCGGATCCTCTAAGTGAAATATCAGTCGTTGGATCGATTGAGCGAATCAGAACCATTATATCCAGAGGGGTACATGTCTATGGGTAGTGATATCTAGAGGAAGGCCAAGGCAAGGTGTAGAAACACCTAAAGCCTGAAGAGATAAAGAGCTGAGAGTCATCGATCTGTCAGTCAACACTTATTATCAGATCACAAGCTCTGGTAAATTTTTCGTGGGATTTTTATTTTGAGAATTGAGATCATAGAACCCCTAAGGCCCAAAGACCTGAAGTGAATCTGAGCCATCGAATCAAGAGTAGATGTGGCAAAGATATGAGAACTCTGGGTAAAGTCCTGAAGTGATCTATAGTCATCGGATTTAGGGGAGACGTGGTGTGAATCTGTGCACTCTAGGTAATATCTGAAGTAAACATCAATCATTGATCTGAGGTGGACATGTGTTGGTGGATTATATCCTTCAGACAAAGTCATTGGGGAAAGGGTGAATTTTGATATTTGAAATATCCAAAGTCTGAAACCGAGAGGAGATCTCAACCGTTGATCGAGAGGAGGGTCTTAGACCGTTGATTCGAGTTGAAAGGTCAACCACCCAAAGTGAAGGTGGGACCACTGATCTTGAGGATAGGTGTCTGTAGATCATCAACTCTGGGAAATTGGAGTATGGAATAAGGCAGGATTGAGTTTTCAAAACCTCGAATTCCAGAGAATCTTAGAGATCATAGTCATTGATTGAAGGGGACAAGTGTCAGGAGATCTTCCACTCTAGAATATTTCTCTGCAAAGGAAACCAAGGTTTGAGATTCAAAAATTATGAAGTCCAGAATTCTAATTCAATCAAAACCATCGATCAAAGAGAGGGAGATCCAGACCATTGATTCCAGGGAAGAGATCTCAGTCATTTGTCAGGAAGCACTGTCAAGATTGTGAGATCGACAATCATATCATATTGTAGGGATAGGAGTTGTGTGGACTTTAAAAAGTCGAGGGTAGGCCGCAATCCATACAGTGGTTTCACTAAGGAGACATGTGGAGGCTCAAGGAGAATTGTGGGCCCAAAGATAGTTTAACTTCAAACTTCTTGTGGTCATGCCTGCAATCACGTGGTCATCTCCGAAGGCCACATCAGAGGAGGGGCCAAGAGAAAAGGTGCTAATGCCCAATACTCTGATATTTTTGCAGAGCACGAAAGGGAAGGTTGCGGGTGTCATGAAGCCTATGCAAGGAGTTGAGGGGACCTATGTTTAACACAAAACAATACCAATAAGGTTTTAGAGAGTCACCCAACTCCATAATCGAAGATCCTGACCGGGAGGTCGTGCAACCCTTAGAAGAGAATGGGGTATGCACCAAGTGGTATCAGAGTTTAAATTTTTTTTGCAGATAATAGGAAAAGGAGAGGAGACAGAAGAACTTGAAGTTTTACTCTATGTCTGACAAACATTCAACATAATGCCACCAAGGAGACAAGTGGAACCACCTTTAGCCAATCGAGCTGTAGAAAGGGAGATGCGAGAAATTGGTGCAAAATTAGAGGCGATGGAGGCAATGCAAAGGAGAACACCTGATGATGGAGATGTCAATGATGTAGAGAGAGAAGAAGTAGAAGCCTTAGAAGTTACAGGAGTGGATGTTGCTGAAGAACGCTTGCTAAGAGCAGTTGCTAGATTGGGAGGCAGATCCAAAATAGAGTTCCCAATGTATGAAGTAAATTTAGATGCTGAAGAACTGTTGGATTGGGTAAGATCCATGGAAAAACATTTCGACTATGAAGAGGTGGATGAAGAGAAAAAGGTGAAATAGGTTGTCACTAGGCTAAAAGGACATGCATCGTTGTGGTGGGATGAACTGCGGGCTGAGAGGAGAAGCAATGGAAAACAAAAGATAAATAACTAGGACAAAATGGTAGCCAAGTTGAAGGCTAAGTTCATTCCCAAATATTATCAAATCAATCTGTTCAGAAAGATGAAAAACCTAAGACAGAAGGGGATGACAGCTATGGAGTACACAAAGGAGTTCTATAGGATGAACATCAAAACTAGACAAAGGGAGAGAGATGAAGAAAAAGTTTCCAGATATATAAATGGCATGAGATATGAAATCTAGGATGAGCTCAGCATGATGTCAGTAAGGACAATGGAGGATGCTTATTAGTTTACACTAAAGGCAGAAGAGACATTGGCCAAAAAAAAAAGCTAGCGAGGAAGAGGTAAAATCCCAACCCCAAACAAAATCAAGGGAGTTACCCATGAAAAGGCACATAAGTCTAAGTATGAGGCTAAGAAACCACACGATCACTCGGAAGGAGACGAAATTTCTCAGTGGGAGAAGTTCTTCTAGAGGAAGAGGAAGAAGAGGAGGAGGAGGAGAAGTAATATGTTATGCCTACGGAAAGACAGAGTACATGCCTTGGGAGTTTCCTGAGAAAACAAAAGAAGGATGAGGTGAATCTCACATTTTAGAAGCATAGAGAGGTAATGTTGAAGTATAAGGAGCAGAGGATGGAAGATCCCTGATGCTGAGGAAGGTTCTCTTAAAAATAGAAGTAGAAGTTGAAGAGACAGTGTAAAGGAACAGTCTCTTCAGAACATCTTGCAAGACTAAATAGAGAGTATCCAAGGTGATAATTGATGGGGGGAGCACTGATAACTTAGTATCCATAGAGATGGTGGAGAAATTGGAGCTGGAGACAACTACACATCTAAAGCCATACAAAGTCTCATGGTTGCAGAAATGACACCAGGTAATGGTTACTAAACAATGCTTGGTTGAATTTAAGATAAGAGGATATAGAGATGAAATTCTGTGTGATGCAATCCCCATGGAATTATGCCATATTTTGTTGGGAAGACCATGGAAGTTTGATAGTAATGTCATTCATTATGGGAGAAAGAATACATACACCTTGGAGAAGAATGGTAGAACACATGTGTTGCTTCCAATAAAGGAGAAGAAAGTGAAAGAGGAAGCCAACACAAGCATACTTCTCATGAGTGGGAAGGAACTCCTGAAAGAAGTTAAGAAAGAACAGGAGATGAAGTTTGTTGTGGTGAGGAAACCCATAGTTATCCTTACAAGTACTTCGATGGATGATTTGCTTGAAGAAGTTCAGGAATTGCTGGATAATGTTGCTGACATAGTGGTGGATGAGTTTCCTAACTCGTTACCACCCATCAGAAGTATCAGCCACAATATTGACTTGATACCAGGAGCAAGTCTACCAAACAAAGAAGCATGCAGATTGACACCTCGACAGAATGAGGAAGTGAAGAACCAAGTCTAGGAATTGTTAGACAAGGGTTTGGTCAGAGAGAGCTTCAGTCCATGTGCAATACCAATTGTGTTGAGTCCAAAGAAGGATGGAGGATGGAGAATGTGTATAGACTCAAGAGCCATTAATAAGATCACCATCAAGCATAGATTCTCTTTACCAAGAATGGATGATTTAATGGAATGTTTAAGTGGAGCCAATTTCTTTTCTAAAATAGATTTGAAAAGTGGATATCACCACATTAGAATAAGAGAAGGTGATGAGTGGAAGACAACCTTTAAGACAAATGAAGGTTTGTATGAGTGTCTTGTTATGCCATTTGGCTTAAAAAATGCCCTGAGTACTTTTACAAGGCAGATGAATGAGATACTGAAAGATTTCATTGGAAATTTTGTGGTTGTTTATCTAGATGATATATTGATCTTTAGCAGGACTAAAGAGGAGCATTTGAGGCACCTGACACTAGTGTTGAGGAGACTATAGTAGGAGAAGTTATTGATAAATATGAAGAAGTCCTTTTTTATGAAGACAAAACTCATTTACTTGGGTTTTGTGATCTCTTCAAATGAATTGAAGATGGATCTAGAAAAAGTTTAAGCAATCAAAGAATGATCGTCACCAAAAAGTATGTTTGAGGTAAGGAGCTTCCATGGAATAGCAAGTTTCTATAAGAAGTTCACCAGAGACTTCAGTGGAATTTGTGTGCCAATGATGGATATAGTGAAGAATAATCACAAGTCTTTTAAATGGACAGAGAAAGCTGAGAGGAGCTTCAATATAGAGAAGGAGAAAATAACAGAACGACCAATTATGGTCTTGCCGAATTTTGAAAATAAATTTTAGGTGAGATGTGATGCAAGTGGAGTTGCAATTGGAGCATTTTTTAGCCAGGATAATAGACATGTTGCCTATTTTAGTGTGAAGTTGAATGATACCAAGAGAAAACACTCCATGTGTGATAAGGAGTTTTATGTCATAATTCAAGCCTTAAAGAAATGGAGACATTACCTTGTCCCACAGGAATTTGTCTTGTATAGCGATAACCGGGCTTTACAATTCATAACCAAATAGGAAAAATTGAATCAGAGGCATGCAAAGTGGGTTGAGTTTATGAAAAATTTTACTTTTGTCATAAAACATATTTTGGGGAATTCTAACAAATTTGTTGATGCATTAAGCAGGAGATGCTTGATTCTAAAGGAATTTTAGGTGAAGACCTTGGGGTTTGAACACCTTAAGGACATGTATTGTGATGATCCAGATTTTAAGGAAGCATATGATGCATGTGCAAATCCTGTGTGGAGAGACAATAGCCAATGGATAGAGTATATGATTTAAGAGGGATTGTTGTTCAATGGAAATCAGTTGTACAGACCAAAATGCTCAATGAGGGATAACCTTTTGAAGGAAATGCATAATGGAGGATTGGTTGGACATTTCAGCCATGATAAAACATTTGCACATTTGAGCATTTCATACTATTGGCTAGGTATGAGAACAAAAGTGATAAATTTTGTAAATAGATGTAGAATATGCCAACATGCAAAAGGAAAAAGACAGAACACTGGACTGTATCAACCATTGCCAATACCAAAGAGGCCTTGGGATGCAATAAGAATGGATTTTGTGTTGGGACTGCCAAGAATGAAAAAAGGATTTGATTCCATATTTGTGGTGGTGGATAGATTTTCAAAGATGACACACTTTATCCCATGCCATAAGACTAGTGATGCAACAGATGTTGAAAATCTATTTTTCAAGGAAGTTGTGAGACTTCACGACCTACCCAGAAGCCTTGTCAAGGATAGAGACACAAAATTTGTTGGTCATTTTTGGAGAACACTGTGGAAGAAGTTGGGGACAGATTTGTCCTTCATATCAGCTTATCATCCTCAGACAGATGGACAGGATGAGGTGGTAAACAAAATTTTGGGAAACTTACTGAGGAGTCTATTCATTGAGAATTATAACCAGTGGGATCAGATTCTTCCACAAGAAGAATTTTCATACAATGACTCACCAAACAGGAGCACAGGAAAGAGCCCATTCCAAATATTGTATGGAATGTAGATAGTTTCACCTTCTTTAGTTGCTAAGATGGCTCTTGATCATTTGTTCCCACGATGTTCATCCTCCTCATTCTTCTCCCACCTTTTCATCTTGTGCCCTCAATAGGTTCAAGCCAAACAACGCACATAAGTAATTTCTCTGCAACCGATCTTGCATGCAACTCGTTTGGGACTTGGGTTTCCCTAGCTTCCAGGTTCTTCCTTGGTCTCCCCCTTATCTGAGGTATCTGCTGCTGGGAAGACGGGGAATCTACCATCCTTCCTTTCTTCTCAGGTCCTTCTACTCTAGGTTCTGCACGGTGTGATACCTTCTCTTTCATGGGTAAAGAGAAAACTCCCTTTGGATTTTCAGGGGCGCTTGTTGTGAGTGAGAACGAATCTGAATTGTTTTGGGGCTTGGGCCTGATAATTCCGCTACTTCACACACCCTTTATTATGTTATGGAAGGTCATCATGGCGTGACCAGTATTTATATTGCATGAGGTGGATTCAATGAATGCCCAAGATGGAGAATTTGATCAACCCAAGCCTGTGAGACAATTTACAGACAGAGCATGAATCTAATTTCATAGATAGAATGGGTGCAACACATGTGGAATTTATAACAAATCAAGCAAAAGGAGGAATCGTGCCAAGGAACAATGAATTCATGGTGACTGTATGTTTCAAATTGAACTGTATATTTTCCATAACACATCCCCGCATGTAAGGTACATGCGATAAGGAATGTCAGAGATACTATTAGAATATGAAAGATGTGTGCTCGTTTTACCATTGACAATACCCTTGTCACTCAACCATAGGCTGAAGCCACCCTCCGAGCACCTTAACCTTGACAGAGAATCACTCTGAAAGCAAACCCTAGGCTAGATAGCCAAACAAAGGGTAGTGCACCTTTCCCCAAGGATAGAACATCACAAAGAGATGATCAGATAGTCCAAACCCTAGCCAAGAGATAGTCCAAGCATAACTACTAGTTGGAGAAACTGCAATGGTAGATCTCCTCCAAACCTGTGCACAAGACTGAGCACTACAGTGCGCACAAGACTAGGCACTACAATTCTGAGACTGCCTGCCAGAATGAGAACTAGCCTCCTGTATTTATACTAATTCTGGCTAATTGCCAGGGCCAACTTCACATTCTGGGTATCTGTCTGTTCTGTATATAATATTATTTCTAGCCGACTTCTTCTCTTGGAGGCTAATAACCTAATATAAATTATCTTCTTGAGCCAACAAGTCTTCTAGGGTTATTATCCAACTCATTAGGGTTTCTTCATGCTTCCCAGAGTATTCTATCCTTTTCAGGTTTACATGTGGAGGTAAATACCTCCCGTAGCTACCATAATATCAACACTCCCTCCTAGCTAGGGAGGTATTACAAGTAATGGTCTTTGAGCACAAAACATACCCTTCACCCAATAGCATCAACATAGTTATATAAACTAGATCATGAGCACCATCATCATCATCAGCTGCATCATCTCTCAAAACCATACTCTATCTGAGTAATCATACATGATGCTCATTCCATAGAATGATACAAGATCCATTCTTATAATCTAGAAGAGTAAATGTTTTGAACCATTTTCTGTCTGGAAAACCTCTGTTCATCATTCATCCGACTGACAATTATTTCCAATAAACTGTTGATAGTCTTCAAGGCAATCAGAACAAAATAGAACACAACTGTGTCTATCCATAGTAGTACATAACTACAATCCAGTGGTACACTACCACACCATGTAACACACAAGTACTTGATCTACAACGTATAGTCACGAAAAGTGGAACACATCCACCACAGTAGTATATATCTACTATCATACAGTCTTCATAAAAATCATCTGATACCAACCTGCACAGAAACAATGTTATGATATAAACTGAATCATTTGGGCCAATCTTTCACTCACATCTGTGAGATATGAAAGAATACTTGCCCTCGGAGTAGAACAATGAGATATCTGGACTATTCTTCTCAAGCAAGGAAGAATAATTGTCCTGTCTTCTGAACCTGGACCATTCCCCACCTTGGTCCATTCTTCCTACACTGATCAAAGTGCACCCTAGAGAGAATGTATAAACCCTAAGGAATGTCTATCCCTGATTGCTGAACCTGGACCATTCCCCACCCTGGGCCATTCCTCCTACACTAATCAAAGTGCACCCTGGAGAGAATGTAGAAACCCTAAGGAATGATTATCTGGACCATTTCCTCTGTTAACCACAAGAGGAAAAGATTGTCCTGTACCAACCTCCAAAACAGACCATTTCTCATGTTAACTACAATGAGAACTTGTTGTTCAACGAGGCGGGCCAGTTTTCTTGAGTAACCCTCAAGAAGAGAGGCTGCCCTAGACCACTCCCCATGT
>CBVK0100154958.1:0-26323 GCA_900067695.1 Picea abies
TTATTTTAGGGTTAACCCACTTCTAATTTCTCCATTAAATTTATTATTTAAATAATTTATTTTGTATTCAATTTGAATTATAGTACACTCATCAATTCAATTTATTATTTACCTTCTAAAATCTCTTAAACCACTTTGACTACTTTAACCTTTTGGGGCTTCTAGATGACATAAGAGGGTCCTCCAACTTCGTAAGGCCATAACTCTCAAACTGTGAGGAGTTATGTGATGTTCCACATACCACCAGAAATGGAATGAAATGTACCATCCATATAGAATATTATTACCTGAAAATATATCAAAACTCATACCATTATCCATAAAACAAACTTGGGTCCATTACCCAAACCTGGGTTCTCCAACTTCTCATGGCCATAACTCTCTAACCGTGAGGAGTTATGTGACGTTCCACATACCAATGGAAATGACATGACAAGAACTATCCATATATTATAGTTTCAATGATAAATTCACTGACCTTCATCTCATTATTCCACAAATAAGCATGAATTCTCTAACTATACTTCCAGGATAACTCGATCCACAAAGTGTCTTCCCGTGAGGGATTTCACCATAAGGGGAACACTTTGGAGTTCATCCATTTCTACTTATTATAAAACATGACAAGAAAATAACGAGTCATCTTTACATCAAACAATATTGGGTCCATTACCCAACCTTTGTGCTATGGGGATTTCTTCAAGGGTTGACATCAATGACAAGCAACCTTAATCAACAATATCCCATTTTGGCATTGATGGCAACACTCTGATGCAATATTGAAATCATATCACTCATGCTTCCTCTAGAACCATGCCTTTGTCCTCTGTATATGATAAATATACTCCCCTTGGAACCATGCCTCTGTCCTCTGCCTCTGATAAATCTCTCCCCCTTTGTCATCAATGGAAAAAGGTATATTTCCATCTAGGGATTCTCCCCCTAACTAAACTATCTTCTTATGGTGCTTCCTCGTGTACATATAAGACATATAAGACAAGCATTCAAAAGGATTCATTTTAGAGTAGAAATAACTGCGAGTCTCTGGGGAAGATACTCAAAGGCTTCGCGTGGAAGTGGTTTTGTAAAGATGTCTACCACTTGTTCTTTTATGCCTACATAATCAACTCTGATGTTCTTTTCTACAACTTGTTCTCGTAAAAACTGATACTTGATTGGAATGTTCTTTGTCTTGGAGTGCATCACTAGATTCTTTGAGATACTGATGGCACTTGTATTATCAAAATAGATTTGAATGGGCTCATCATACTCAACTTGTATATCTATTAGAGTTTGTTTCATCTAAAGAACCTTTGTACAACATGATGCTGCTGAAATGTACTCTACCTCGACTGTAGATAAGGATACTGATGATTATTTCTTGCTTAGCCATGATACTAAAAAATCGCCCAAGTAGAATGTTGCTCCACTGGTGCTTTGTCGGTCATCAATACAACCTGCCCAATCTGCATCTATGTAGGCAATAAGTGATAGATCCTTTCCTTTTGGTTACCCTAATCCAAACTCTTCTGTTCCTTTGAGATATCTGAAAATCCTCTTCACCGCTAATACATGTGATTCCTTTGGTGCTGCTTGAAATTGTGCCACCTATCCAACTGCTTGCATTACATTTGGTCTAGATGTTTTCACATATAGTAGGCTACCAATCATTGACCTATATTTCCTCTGATATGTAGACTTGGAATCATCATCTTTTCTCAATTTGCAACTGGTTTGCATGGGAGTGATAACTGGTTTGCAATCTTCCATTCTGAACCTTTTTAGCATTTCTATGATATACTTGGTTTGATAAATAAAAATTCCTTGGTTGCTTTGATGTATCTGAAGTCCCAGAAAGAAGGATAGTTCTCCAAGTAACGAAATTTCAAATTCATTCTACATATATTTTGCAAATTTTTGGCTTAACTTGACATTAGTACTTCCAAAACAATATCATCAACATAAATTTCAATTAATAAAATGTTACCTTGAGTTACCTTGATGTAGAGGTTGTTGTCTGCCTTCCTTTCCATAGTTCGTAGGGAGTTTTGTCATTGTTTTTTATGAGCATTACTCTGTTTTGAATGTGAACTAATGTATGCACTGTATGTGTCCAAAAAATATCTGTCAATTTGGAATGCATTAGCATTGTTCGAGCCATTTCCTGTGTAATTATCATCCATTATGATAATGTTCCTTTTTCTTTGAACCACTCTCTGAACCAATATATGAATCCATGCTCTCGTCACTATCATATATCTGTCCAAACCTGCTAAGTGTTCTTACGAATCCATCTCTGTCCATACTGTCCAAGACTCTACTTGCACAATTGTCCATAATGCTGACTCATTTATCACTATACTATCATGAAGTCTTGATTAATCTATCAAACTGTACTTCTGCTAATTGATTTCTCTGAATCAGTCTTCTCAAACTCTGTAAGCTGCTTGAAGGATGGTTCTTTGGTGTGCCATAGCTATCGCATAGACTCCCCCTGTCTAATATTCATATTACTTGGGAGTCTCTAAGCCGGATGGCTCAGAACAATTCCTGCTCTGATGTGTATTCCTCATCATCTTCATTGGTAGATTCATCATCATTTTCATTGGTAGATTCATTACCTCTTTGAGCTCTGACTTCTTTCTTTCTATCCGTGGATTCATCTTTCACTACAATGCCTGAAAGTACAATCTCTTGCACATGTTCCTTATTTACCTTTCCTTCCTTTCTTTAAGTTATTTTCCAAACCTTTCTGTATCTGACATCTTTCCTTTTCTCTGTAGAATTTTCTTCATCTCGTTTTATTGCCAATCTTGCGATCTCTGGTACCTGGTCTTTGTTCACTTGTTCTTCATTTTTTCTTATCCATACTTTCTTATATCTGATATCAGTATTCTCTTTCATGGAAGTATCAATCATGCTTCTACAATCACTGGCAATGTGTCCATAGTTATGAAATTTGTAACACTCAATGTTACGTGCGACCACATAGGCACTTCTTGCTTGAACATTTATTTTACAATCCTTGCAATATGAAACCCTATGTCCAAAGTTAGTACAATAAAAACAATTACCATAAAATAAATTTGCATACCTGGGAGTGAATGATATTCTTTGTGGTGTAGTCCTTCTAAATTTTTTCTTTGACTGATCATGATCATGATTGAAGCTTCTTTGTGGCTTGAACATGGATGGTCTTCTTGAGGATGTATCTTCAATAGTTTTCTTAGATTCTGGTTGACCATGATTCCTTCCTTTGAATACTTCTGCATAACTGTTTCTATTTTCTTCATTCTTCTTTTCTAGCAACCTAGAGTGCTTCTCTTCATTCTCTATAACTGATGTGGATATTTCTGTCTCTTCAATGTTCTTGTTGAGCTTGACGATTTTACTTTTCAATGTGACAACTTCTTCTTCAAGCTTCTCAACCTCTTCTTCTTTCTTCATTATCTGAGACTTCATGACTTCTTCTGTTCTTTTCACTACTTCAAGATGAATTTTTAATGTGATTATTTCTTCTTCAAGTCCTTTCTCTTCTTGACAAAATTTTGCCTCAAGCTGGTTTAGATCATTAGTTCTTTCCTTAAGATGATTTGTCAATATATTCTCTCTCATTTCCACTTCTTCCTTCCATGCTGCTATGTTGGTTTCCAAACACTGCTTTTCATATTCAAGATTTTCTTCTATCTTTATGGCTTCTTCTAGTTGAGTTCTTAAGTTCTCGATGACCTGTTGGACTTCTTCAAAAATGTGAACACTTTCCTTTTGTTTCATCAATTCTTTCTTAAGTGAATTGTTTTCTTCTTTTAGTTCATCTAAAGAACTAATCAATTCTTCTTTATAATTGCCTTCCTTTTCAATTAGTTTTTCTGTCTCATTTCCTTCATGGAATTCTATTTCAAGATGTCCATGTTTTTAACAATTAAAACAAAACAACATACCTTTGGTGATTATGTACTCTTCATCTTCTGAATCTGCTTAACATGGTGAACATAATTCTTCTTGATTTGTATCTGCATCTTCTTTGAAATTATCTGAATCTGTGATGGGTGAAGAATATATGTAATGTAACTTATCCCAAAGTTTTTTTGTTGATGAACATTTACCAACCTTTTCTCTTACCGGATTAGGTAATCCTTCCCAGATGAAATCCATTGCTATTTTGCTATTCTTTCTCAATTCCTTCTTGGTTGTAGTCTTTTCCCTTTTTGAACTATCATATCCTATAACAATTGATAGCCAAATATAATTTCCTTGTGCCTGTTGTTATCTCAAATAAATCATCCAGTTATTTCATTTTAGGTGATAGGATGTCTTTTAAAAAATACATTTTTAATTCTTTAAAGGTCATTTTTGAGATCTCTATGCATGTAATAAAGTTAGAATAAATTCTCGTTTAGTTTTTATTTCATCTAATTCAAATCTCAGGTTTTGGTGGCTTAGGTGAACATTTCAATTTTTCATTAGCCACTGAAAGCCTTAGCTTTCGACAGCTTAAACAAAGAATCTCGGGGCTATTTTAGCCACCGAAATCGTAGGAGAGGGGGAGGAGTCAGAATGTCCTTTGAAATGCTTAAACCATTGGGTTTGAAGTTCTATAATTGCAATTAGCCACCAAAAAGACAGGAGATCGAATCGTTCATGACCGAGAGCTGATCTCTGTATGATATAGAGAATCTTTTCGGATCACTGTTTCATGAAACTACATGGTTACGTACCTCTCAGTCATCAATCATGATTGTTTCAAATAACAATATTCTCTTTCACATCCCTTGTAATCAGTGCCATGATATGATGCTTGCCTCATTCTTCTAGTCCCTGTCGCAGCCGAACCGAATCTCCCTAAGTTTACGCTGTGTAACATTCCACCAAAATCTGATTTTTCAATCATAGGTGTATAGGAGCATAGCGACAGATGAAGAAAGGAGGATCCACTATGAGGAAAGAGCTCTATGACATTAGTTACTTGGAATCACACCCAGAGCTATGACAATTTTTCAGGGATGCTTTTTTCTATAATTTTTATAAAAAATTATAGAGTTCTCACCAGTAGGTAGCAGAGGCCTTTTCCATGAATTTTGATGGAAGGAAAGAAGTCATCGATCGAGATGAATTTGAGGTGGATGAAGCCCTCATAACCAAGGTGACATAGCTTCCTAGGACTGGAGAAAAATGGTTTAAAACTACTGTCACTAAAAATGTTGAATTCAGGTCTTACTTGAAACCAGAACGCAAGGATTTGATATGGAAGAAAGACATCCCTATGTCTTTTCTTGAAGAGAAATGGCAACAATTACTAAAAGCCAGTATGGTCTATATAACTTGCGAAGGCAGATACAATAGGGTAATGATTTACCATTTCAAACTCATGAATCATTTTACTGGTAGAAAGCCACTCAATCTGCCCTATTTTCTCCACAGAAGCTTATCCAAAATGGCTCATCAAGTCAATGCCAAGACCAATAAAGTTGTAGGTAGACTATCCCACCATAGTCTAATTAAACTCTTGGTTTGTGAGCTGTTGCATAGAAGAGGTAAAGAGTGGAATTACTTCTTGTTCTGGAATGATTTTCAGATTGATGTACAACCAGAGGGTAAAAAGAGTCCTCATTCCAAGAAGTCTTCTACTCCCAGAAGTGGAAAGAGGAGGAGGAGAGATATCTCTCCAGTTCTAGTTAATCAACCCTCTCCTTCCTCTAAGCTTAATAAAACTAAGAAGAAATTGAACTTCAACAGTGGAATAAATAAGACTAAAGAATCCCCAGTGAACAAAAGCATTCTTAACCTTCCTTACATAGACTCGGAGGATGAAGAGCACCATATTGAAACAGGGCACGAGGATTCAGTTACCACAGGGCGTGAAAATTTTGTTTTTGTAGATATATTCACAACAACTTATGAAGACCTTCCATCTCCTACACCCCAAGAAGAACAAGAATTAGAAGTTGCAGATGCCTCATCTAGCAAAAAATGGAAGCAAAGTAAATCAAAGGAAATCAAGAAGCTTAAGAAGAAGTTAGCTGAACAAGAAGTGCTAGAAAGGGCAATTAAAACCAGATATGAAACTCTGTCAAATTTTTTTGCAGAAAGCAACTCATCCTTGGAAAGATTAGCTCATGAAAGATTAAAGGAAAAGAAAAAGAAGGACAAGATTGTAAAATATTACAACAACTTATGGAGAATAACTCAGGGCTTTAAGAAAAAGGTCAGGGCTTTGAGGAAGCAAGCTATGTCTTCAAAACACCAGGCTCAAACACAAGCTACTCTTGAAACCCTAGCAGAGGTGGCAGTTTAGTGCAATGAACCAGAGGAAGCCAGTAATCCTACAGTCTTTGAGCAAGATGCAGAAGCCTTAAAAGATCAGCCCTAAGGTGTTTTTGAGCTAAGACAAAAGGTATTTTTGAAATTTTGATAATTTAACTAAATCAGACCTTTCGGTGGCTTAAGCGAACATTTCGATTGTTCATTAGCCACCGAAATTAGAGCTTTCAATAGCTAATTGGTCCAAATTCTATCTACTCTAGCTACCGAAAGCATTGATAAGGCAAAAAGTTAATATTTTTGCACAGATTCAAGTTTTCCTTGTCCAGAAGCCTCAAGAATGGTTCCAATCGATGGACAATAATTAATGACATCCTTATCAAGAGTTTGTTTTGATTTTGGAGATGCTCTACAAGACAAAAAAGTCAAAATCGGTTAGCTATTTTCAGGGATATAATGCTGTTCGACTGTCAACATGTGTCATTTTCGACTCTTCTCATATCATATACAATGTAGTAGCCTTGGAAGGCTCACTACAGCTACCAAAGAATCCGAAGGACATAAAGATCATTCAAGGATATGAATTGACCTAGTTTATAGGATCTTTGCCTACTTGCTTGGGCCAGTTATTGATTCTCTATTTTAGGCAAGATTCGATCCAGTATTCTAGGATTTTGAAACTGTTTGTAAGGCTATAAAGCCCAGAACATTTGATGAACAAAGGGTTCGATTTTGAGTTCTATAATCCACTGTTATTGTGATAAAGACACTTTCTTTAATATATGAAGCCGACAAGCTTCTTTCATTGTTATTACCAGACTCTCTTTTATCTTTTTTCTATGCCTATGAGTTGAAATCATTTCTTTGTCTATGTTTAAAGGTCACATGGTAACTATCATCTTACCTTTGATTATTAAGCAAGAATCATAAGCATCCTTTTCTAGTTTGTTGACCCATCATATATATTGTTTATGTATGTTCTGGTTAACTAATTCGTTTTCTTATCCATTTGATCTACAAACCTATCTGCTAATAGCTCTTGAAGGCCTTGTACTGGATGAATATAGATAGACTGTCTTGAAGATACAATCCAGTGATTGAGATATTCATCTTGATCCAAGCCCACACCCATTATTGAGAAAATAATTACAAAAAGGTTAAGTTACCAGGCATCTCTGAGATACAGCCTAGGAGAGTTTCCTGGAGTGACATAAAATTGGCACTATTGCTGGGGAGAGGAGATTGAAGCTCAGCTTCCTTGGGAGACGACAAGATCCAACTTTGATGATTGACAAAGTCTGGACACATTTTCGGTTGTAGTCATCTATCTGGCGACTCCATTAGAACGAAGTGGCTCTGAGAAGGGCTCATACTAGAGAAAACCAAGAAACACCACTGGCAACACCAGTTCCATACCCTGAGAAGATCATCAGAAGTGGAAAAGCATTGCAAAGACAAACTTCCAGATCTGCAAGAGAATCTAAACTAGGTATTTCAAGAAACACTTCTTCATTTGTATCTAGAGAACCTCTTGTTGAATCCACTTCTGCTGAAACTTCTAGTTCTCAGAAAATTGTAATTGTGTTAGAAAGATTGAAGGGTGATGAGCCTTCAATTTCTTCTGATGTTATAGATTCTATTTCTGAGCATGTTACTATATCCAACTTAGGAGAAGAAGTTGTAGAATATATCCAAGAAGAGGACTCTTCCTCTTCCTTGAATTCTTCACAAACTGAGCTCGTAGAATTTTTTTTCCATACTCATACCAGTCTGCCTGTTCTTGAAGATATTTTACAAGATCTTTCTTCTAAGGGTGAAGAAAACTTGGCCTTGCTGCTCAGTCAGTTTTACAGAGCTTCTTATTTCCCACCTTATTCAGGAAACACATTCTAGGGTAGTCATCCTACCAGTGCTTCCACTTCATTCCTCAGTGAAGTAAGACCACCATTGTCCATAGTCCCACCTGTCCCATCTCATCCATCATCTACAGAAACTTCTTCCTCTACATCAACCCCTAAGATTGCCATGGCTATCCCTTTGACAAAAATGGAACATATCTTAGCCAATAGGTATGATCCTCTTGTTTTGCCCAATCCCTTATCAGCCATGCCAACATGAGATTATCAGAAATATATGCCAAAGTTTACTGGATCTAGAGATTATACTTTTGAAGAAAATATAGAGGCTTTTTATGCCTATGCTAAGAATGTTAACATTTCAGAGAAAGATGTTTGGACCGGAACTTTTGTGCAGAGCTTGGATGGTCAAGCCAGGAAGTGGTTCAAGGAACTGCCAACAAATTCACTGGTAGGCATTGAGCAGTTAGATGAAGTGTTTTTGAAACATTGGGGAGAAAGAAGAGACCTCTTGTATTATATTACTGAATTTGGAAATCTAAGAAGAGAAAATGGGGAGTCTATATTAGACTTCACCAGAAGATTCAATAAGATGTTTGGCAAGATCCTTGCAGAGATCAAGCCAACTGATGCATAAACAAATATTACTTACTCTTCTACCTTTGATCCATAATTTTTCTTAATCCTTAGAGAAAGAAGGTCTACCACACTCGCTTTAATGCAAGATGCCGTCCTTGAGGTTGAATCTAACATTATGGCATCTCAGAAACTTAAAGGAAAATTTGAGAGAAAAAAGTCGTCTGCTGATCCTCCTTCTTCTTCAAATACTAAAATGGAAAAGATGGCCAAGATGTTGGACAGCTTGACCTCAAAAATGTCAAAACTAAAAATTCAGAGTCAACAACCAACAAGAAGTAAAGAGCCTAATCTCTATGCTCCCAGGAATCCAAATGCATTCCCCTATAGAAGGAACAACCAACAGGTCTAGATCCTTCAGAGAGACAAGAATGCAGTTGAAGACCAAAGTATTAGGCCCCCCTTCCAAAATGTTGTCCTAGAAGAAGAGCAAGAGTTATCTCATGGTGAAATTGAAGAAGAAGATGATATCAATTGTTTCAAGGATGATGCTAATTCCTCTTTCTTAACACAAACAGATTATGAGGAGGCCCTCATGCATGAGCAGATTAATGAGACAAGCATTGAAGAATATTTTTATCAAACAGATGATCAACCAGGTTACAATTTAATATCTAAGACTTTTGTTTCAAAGCCATTGCTTGCTGCCCCTGGAAAAAAGAAAGAGGCTACTGCCAAGCAGCCTGCTATTCTTGCAAAGTAGATCTCCACTCCTGCAAAATAATGGCAGAAGTCTTTGCATCCCCAAGCTAAGGAACAAGTGTCCCTTAGAGCTCCCTCTAATGAGGTAATACCTTCCGACAAAATATCATATTCATTTAATTTCGAATCAGAAATTCAGAAGGTAAAAATACTTATGCCATTGACTGAACTTATGAAGAATGATATATTCAAGTCTGCTATCCTTAAGTCCCTTCAACCAAAGACTCCCACAACTGCTGATTATGTAAACCTTCAGGAGGAAAATCCCATGGTGACTATATGAACTATGGTTGAGGACCGATATGATTCTTGTCCACCCTTCTACATATCCTTGAATGTCCATGACAAGATCCTTCACAATTTCTTGCTTGACTATGGAGCATCACACAATCTTATGTGTAAAGCAGTGATGGATCAGCTTGGGCTTGACATCATAAAGCCATACCATGATCTCTTCTCTTTCGACTCTAGGAAAGTCAAATGCCTCGGCCTCATAAACGACCTTGTCATAAACCTTGCCCAACTGCCAATGAGAAGCATGGTAATGGATGTTGTAGTGGCTGATATCCCACCCAAGTTTGGTCTCCTCTTGTCACGTCCATGGAGCAAAAGGATAGGTGGTACCCTATAGATGGATCTTTTGTATGCTACAATCCTGATGTTTGGAGGTGAGATAAAGAGACTTTACAGAGAAAATCAACTTGCCTACATCATTAGTGATGAGAAACGTTCTGTAAATCATCCCATCTATGCATTGGACACAGACTTTGGGGCATGCATTCTGCAAATAGATGATTCTCAACCAGCTCCTTTGCAGCTCACAAAGCCTACTTATCAGCAGACTGATGGAGAGAGTACTCCCATATGGAGAATGTTCTTTGATGGTGCTAGTACCAAAGACTCAGCAGGTGCAGGTGTAGTTTTGATTTCTCCTTCAAAAGAGGCTATTCATTTGTCTTTTAAACTTGATTTCAAAACTACTAACAATATAGCAGAGTATGAGGCTTTGCTGTTGGGATTAAATTCTTCCAAGGAGATGGGAATCAAAGGACTAAAGGTGTTTGGAGATGCAGATCTCATCATACAACAAGTGAATAGTACTTTCCAAGCAAAACATGTCAGGTTGAAAGCTAACATGGATGAGGTATGGAAAATCAGGGACTCTTTTTCCATTTTTGATATTTCTTATATACCCAGAGCTATGAATCACCTAGTTGATTCCCTTGCTATCTTAGCCAATATGTTCATTCCTCCCATGCATCCTACATTGAATTATGAAATCCAAGTCAAATATAGAACATCCCTGCTTGACAATATCAAATATTGGAAAGTCTTTGAAGATGATGATGAGCTTAGTAGATTTCTCTAGGTTGTAGATGAATTTTCTGATATGCATATTGACCAGGAAAATCAAAATGTAGAGGAATACAAAAGGCCTAAGCTAAAAAGAAAAATGGGTCAACATGATATTGTTCAGTTGGCCAACAATTATATACCTCGGGGTTTGGTGCCTCTTGAGAAGCTTTTCGAAGAAAACGATGTCCCCAACTACAAACTTGATAAGAAGGAGAAGGATCCTACTTTCCATGAGTACAATATAGGAAGCCAAAGCCATCCTAAATTCATAAATCTTTCCACTGAATTAACTGCTGATTAGAGGTCAGAATATTGCAGCATTATGAAGGAATTTGTTGATGTTTTTTCCTGGAAGTACAGTGATCTAAAAACCTATAATCCTAATGTCATTCAACATAAGATTCCCCTTTAGAAAGACACCATCCCTTTCAAATAGAAGCTAAGACCTATCAGTCCTCTCCTATTGCCTGTAATTGAAAAAGAAATAAAAAATCTCCTTGATGCCAAAATCATAATCCCATTAAGATACTCTAAATGGATTGCAAACCTAGTAATAGTGAGAAAGAAAAATGGTGAGATTAGGTTATGCGTTGATTTTAGAAACTTAAATAAATGCTCCAAGAAAGATAACTATCCCCTACCCAAGATGGAACACTTGCTGCAAAGAATTTCAGGGGCCACCGTCATGTCTTTCCTAGATGGCTTCTCAGGCTATAACTAGGTTTCTGTACACCCTGATGACCAAGAAAAAACTGCCTTTACTACTCCTTGGGGTACCTTCATGTACGCCAAGATGACATTCAGGCTAATGAATGCCGGGGCCACTTTTCAAAGGGCCATGGACATAGCTTTCATGGGAGAGAAGGACAAGTTCGTCCTCATCTATCTTGATGATATAACAATTTATTCTAGCAGTCATGAAGAGCATATGAAGCATTTGAAAAGAGCATTTTTGAAATGCAGACAGTTCAGGATTTCACTGAACCCCAAAAAGTCTCAATTTTCTCTCAAGAAGGGTAAACTCCTAGGCCACACTGTTTCAGCAGAAGGAGTGAAAATTGATCTAGCTCGGGTGGAAGCAATTCAAAAGTTGTCCATACCAAGGTCAAAGAAGGATATCCAATATCTACTTGGTAAGATCAATTTTGTCAGAAGGTTTATTCCTAATTTCGTTGAGTTAGTGAAACATATAACCTCTATGCTAAAAAAGAGATCTAAGATAAAATGGACAAACAATGCAAGAAGTTCATTTCAGAATATCAAACATGCTATCATGGAATCTCCCACTCTAATAAGTCTGGATTACACCAAGAATTTCTATATTTTCTCTTTTGCTTCCTATGACACAGTGGCAGCAGTCTTGTTACAAAAATATGATGAAGGTCTTGATCACTCGGTGGATTTCTTCAACAAATCACTCAGGGATGCTGAACTAAGGTATGATCCTATAGAAAAACAAGCTTATGCTCTCATTAAGTCATTAAAAAATTTCAGAATTTATATCCTCCATGCAAAGGTTGTTGCCTATGTTCCTTCAACCTCTGTGAAGGATGTCTTGACCCATCCTGATATTGATGGAAAGAGATCTAAATGGATCGCAAATCTGATTGAGTTTGACATATAAGTGAAGGACACTAAGCTGGTAAAAGGTCAAGGCCTTGCCAAGCTCATGACAGAAGAGAATTGTGACCTTTTGGACATAAATTTCATTGGGGAAAGTTCAACGAGTTTGCAGACAGGGGTAGCAGTAGAAGAGCAATATGACATCCAGCAGGTGGTCGAGAATTTGTCTTCATGTGAGTGGTATTCATGTATTGTTCATTTTTTATAGAAGTTGGATGTTTCTCCTGAACTTAGCATGACTCAAGCCCGAGCCCTTAAGCTCAAAGAAATTAAATTTTGCATTAATGATAATCTTTTGTATTGGAAAGATCCTACTGGTTTACTACTGAGATGTTTAGACAAATAAGAGTCAGCTGAAGTCACGCATCAGTTTCATTCAAGTATTTGTGGAGGCCATCATTACTGGAAGACCACAACTCATAAAATCCTAAGGTCTGGGTATTATTGGCCTTTTCTTTTTTTCAGATGTGTGCGCCTTTGTGAAATCTTGTGATAAGTGCCAAAGATTCACAGGAAAACAACAACTAAAATATCTACCCCTAAGACCTATTGTAGTAAATGGTCCTTTTCAACAGTGGGGCTTAGATTTCATAGGCGAGATTAATTCTTCATCTAGTGGTCAACATAAGTGGATCCTGGTAGTCACTGACTATTTTACCAAGTGGATAGAGGTAATCCCCACTAGAAATTCCACTCATCAGGTTGTCATGAAGTTTCTCTATGAAAACATTCTGATCAGATTTGGTTTCCCAAAAAGGCTAGTGACAGACAATGCAACAACCTTCAAAGCTGATGCATTGGTTGACATGTGTAAGTCAATTGGCATTCAATTGGTACACTCTACTTCCTACTACCCTCAAGGCAATGGCCTTGCCAAGTCTTCCAATAAGAGTCTAGTCAGAATCATTAGGAAGCTATTGGAGGAGAATCAAAGGAGTTGGGATTCTAAACTAAAGTTTTCTCTTTGGGCAGACAGAGTGACTAACAAGAAATCCATAGGAACTTCTCCCTTCAAACTGGTTTATGGAACTGATGCCATTTTCCCCATTCAACTAGTTCTACCAGTGGCTAAGTTCTTTCAAGAAGAAAAAACTGAATCAAATGATATGGTGAGAAGAATGCTTGACTTGGTAGAATTGTAGCAGGTCAGAGAACAGCTTGTGGATAAATAAGAAGCTCATCAAAAGAAGATCAAGGATACTTTTGACAGAACAACAAAGGTGGACAACTTTCAGGTTGGTGACTGGGTTCTGAAATGGGATGCTCTCAGACAAGATAAAGGCAAGCACAACAAGTTTGACTCTTTTTGGACCGGTCCTTTCATGATAACTCAAGTACAACACAACAACACCTTCATTATGAAAAGTCTGGAAGGTGAAGAAATGTTTGGTGGCCCAGCCAATGGGCGTTTTCTGAAACTCTATTTCATCTAAGGCTTCAAAGCCTTGTCATTGTAAATTTTATTTTCAGTTTTTTGTTTTTGCAAAATAACTCCATGCCCAATGGAAGCACTAGTAGATAGGTTTGAATTTTTGTTTTATAGGAAAGGCATTGGTTCTGTGGTTCTTGAAACCTCACAGGGAGGCTTTCAATCCCAATAGGAGCCAATGTTATCTACTCAAATAAATCATCTAGTTATTTCATTTTAGGTGATAGGATGTCTTTTAAAAAATACATTTTTAATTCTTTAAAGCTCATTTTTGAGATCTCTATGCATGTAATAAAGTTAGAATAAATTCTCGTTTAGTTTTTATTTCATCTAATTCAAATCTCAGGTTTCGGTGGCTTAGGTGAACATTTCTATTGTTCATTAGCCACCGAAAGCCTTAGCTTTTGGCAACTTAAACAAAGAATCTCGGGGCTATTTTAGCCACCGAAATCGCAGGAGCAGGGGAGGAATCAACACATCCTTTCACACGTTTAAACCATCGGGTTTGAAGTTCTATAATTGCAATTAGCCACCGAAAAGACAGGATATCAAACCGTTCATGACCAGGAGCTGATCTCTGCATGATATAGCGAATCTTTTCGGATCGCTATTTCATGAAACTACATGGTTACATACCTCTCAATCATCAACCATGATTGTTTCAAATCACAATATGCTCTTTCACATCCCTTGTAATCAACACCATGATATGATGCTTGCCTCATTCTTCTCGTCCCTGTTGCAACCGAACCGAATCTCCCTAAGTTTATGCTGTGTAACTTTCCACTAAAATCTGATTTTTCAATCACAGGTGTACAGGAGCATAGCGATAGATGAATAAAGGAGGATCAAATCTGAGGAAAGAGATCAACGTCATCAATTACTTGGAATCGCACCCAGAGGTATGCCAATTTTTCAGGGACGCAAGTTGCTATAATGTTTGTAAAAAAATACAGAGTTCTCACCAGCAGGTAGCAGAGGCCTTTGCCCTAAATTTCGATGGAAGGAAAGTAGTCATCGGTCGAGATGAATTCGAGGTGGACGAAGCCCTCATAGCTGAGGTGACAGTGCTTCCCAGGACTGGAGAAAAATGGTTTAAAAATACTGTCACTAAAAATGTTGAATTCAGGTCTTATTTGAAACTAGAACGCAAGGATTTGATATGCAAGAAAGACATCCCTGTGTATTTACTTGAAGAGAAATCGAAACAATTACTAAAATCCATTATGGTCTATATAACTTGTGAAGGCAAATACAATAGGGTGATGATTTACCATTTCAAATGCATGAATCATTTTACTGGTAGGAACCCACTCAATCTGCCTTATTTTCTCCACAGAAGCTTATCCAAAATGGCTCATCAAGTCAATGCCAAGCCCAATAAAGTTGCAAGTAGACTATCCCACCATAGTCTAATTAAACTCTTGGTTTGTGAGCTGTTGCAGAGAAGAGGCAAAGAGTGGAATTACTTCTTGTTCTGGAATGATTTTCAGACTGATGTACAACTAGAGGGTAAAAAGAGTCCTCATTCCAAGAAGTCTTCTACTCCCAGAAGTGGAAAGAGGAGGAGGAGATATCTCTCTCCAGTTCCAGTTAATAAACCCTCTCCTTCCTCTAAGCTTAATAAAACTAAGAAGAAATTGAACTTCAGTAGTGAAACAGATAAGGCCAAAGAATCCCTAGTGAACAAAAGCATTCTTAACCTTCCTTACACAGACTCGGAGGATGAAGAGCACCAGATTGAAACAGGGCACGAGGATTCAGTTACCACAGGGCGTGAAAATTCTGTTTTTGTAGATATATTCACAACAAGTTATGAATACCTTCCATCTCCTACACCCCAAGAAGAATAAGAATTATAAGTTGCAGATGTCTCATATAGCGAAAATGGGAAGCAGAGTAAATCAAAGGAAATCAAGAAGCTTAAGAAGAAGTTAACTGAACAAGAAGTGCTAGAAAGGGTAATTAAAACCAGATATGTAACTCTATCAAAAAACGTTGCAGAAAGAAACTCATCCTTGGAAATATTAGCTCATGAA
Organism: Picea abies; assembly: GCA_900067695.1. NCBI lineage: Eukaryota > Viridiplantae > Streptophyta > Pinopsida > Pinales > Pinaceae > Picea > Picea abies. Next base: position 15,903 of record CBVK0100154958.1, read on the forward strand.
AGCATAAAGGAAAATAAAAAGAAGGACAATATTGTAAAAGATTACAACAACTTATTGAGAGTAGCTCAGGGCTTGAAGAAAAAGGTCATGGCTTTGAGGAAGCAAGCTATGTCTTCAAAACACCAGGCTCAAACACATGCTACTCTTGAAACCCTACCAGAGGTCGTAGTTCAGTGCAATGAACCAGAGGCAACTAATAATCCTACAGTCTTTGAGCAAGATGCAGAAGCCTTTAAAGATCAACCCTAAGGCGTTTTTGAGCTAAGACAAAAGGTATTTTTGAAATTTTGATAATTTCACTAAAACAAACCTTTTGGTGGCTTAGGAAAACATTTCAATTGTTCATTAGCCACCAAAAGCAGAGCTTTCGGTAGCTAATTGGCCTGAATTCTGTCTACTCTAGCTACCGAAAGCATTGATAAGGAAGAAAATTAATATTTTTGCACAGATTCAAGTTTTCCTTGTCCAAAAGACTTAGGAATGGTTCCAATCGATGGGAAATAATTAATGACATCCCTATCAAGAGTTTTTTTTCATTTTGGAGATGCTCTACAAGACAGAAAGGTCAAAATTGGTTAGCTATTTTCAGGGATATAAAGCTGTTCGACTGTCAGCAGGTGTCATTTTCGACTCTTCTCATATCATATACAATCTAACAGCCTTGGAAGTCTCACTACACCTGCCAAAGAATCCAAAGTACATAAAGATCATTCAAGGATATGAATTGACCTAGTTTATAGGATCTTTGCCTATTTGCTTGCTAGTTATTGATTCTCTATTTTAGGCAAGATTCGATCCAATATTCTAGGATTTTGAAACTCTTTGTAAAGGTGTTGGCCCTGGGTTATGTAAGGAAGTGAAGAACGAGGAAGAAAAGGTAAAAAGCGAGCTTCATGGGAGACACAATGGCTGTCACTGGGTCGAAGTGAGCAAAATAATAGAGAAAATGGAGTGAAGTGTGGAAAATCAAGCCGTTGGATGAGGAGATCGAGGATGACATATCAACAAGGAAGATGGACCGAGGATGACTCAGGAAGTAGAAAAATCCAACTTTAGATGCCATGGAACTCCAAGAGACGGAGAAGGAAAGACAGGTTGGAGAAGCCCAAAAGGAATGGGTCAAGTTGACCTAGGGTTGTTGACACCTAGGGTTTTGGTAATTAGGGTTTTTGACACCTAGGTTTCAACCTAAGGCTGTCAATGAGGAATTGTAATGTATAAATAGAGGTCGAGAGGAACTAGGTCGTGGGTAGTACTATGGTTGACCCTTGTTATCGACTATTGTTCATGAGGAGAATAGTGTGTTAAGGGAGAGAGAAGAGATGAGAGAGGGAGCCTTCTGGTATTGTAAGATCTTCAGCTAGGTGTGAAGATCAAGTCCTACCGCTGGGTGTGCAGGAGGAGAGAGAAAGAATAAAGGATATACTAGCCAAGAGTGCAGATTAGGACTGTAAGATTTATCTTAATATACCATAAGAACAATTCTATGGACGTAGCCCTAGAGAGAGGGTGAACCATGTATATTTGTTGTTGTGTGTGTGGGATTGACCCTTTGAAATCTGTTGTTGTTATATTGTTATCTGCACTATTGTATTAGATCAGATCTATAACTATAAAGGATATATCTATCTAGTGAATGATAGATGCATGTTATGTTGATTATGTAATAAGAACCACTTGATATTCCCCTAGTTGTAGACATATTTGTCCTGCAACCCCCTCATAACTGCTTTAGGTGAGACTGCATCTGCTTCGCAGGTGCTACTGAAAGGGCCAGTAGCTAGGGCTTGTTGGTGTGCTCTTGGAGTTGGACCTTGGGTCTGGGCTTGTGCCAACAAATGGTTCCATTAACAAGACCCTGAATATTTTTAAGGGAATTTCAAGGTGGTTCCCATCGAAGACAGAGATTCAGAAGTGGGTAGAGGATCAAGAGAAGGAGTTCGCTAAAGCCCAGAACAAGAACCCTAAAATAAGCACTGAAGATTGGCTACAAAGATACATCTTCACCGACATTCATGAGATATTATTTGGAGGATCCATCAAGAGCTACACAAGTTGTTGTCTAGGTTAACTGACACACAGTTTGAAATTAGATCTAGACCCCCTATGGTTTGGACACCAACATTGATCCAGAAGGTCAAGAGAGTCGACAACACTGTATCCAGAGCAGTAGATCACTGGTTTGATACTACCATAAGAGGATATATCACTGAGTTTGCTGTTGACAGAACAAAATCGTATAGTCAAGCTGAGAGATACTTTTTCAAGGGACCCAAAGGAAAATTTTTGCACTTCCTGAAGCTAAGAATCAACACGCTCTTGCATGAAAACCACATTTTGAAGATACAATAGATTGATCGGACTTGAAAAGGATAATGTTCAAGATCTCAAACAACGACAATGACATAGAATAAGGACATATGCATAGTGGGAAAGTATTCCACGGAGTTCACCTTGAGAATTTGTTTAAGAAAAAATATGGCGAAGAAGGTTTCTATAGTGGAGAAGAGGTAGATCTAACCGACAAAGAGCATCCATAACCCACCAGAAAAGAAGAAGGGGAAGCTGAAGAATTGCACCAAAGTGAGCCAAAAACTTCAGGAACTACGTGAACTACAGAAGTAAGTCATGTAAATCCTCCTGTTGTCCCAATGATACTTAGCAGTCAGAATAGTTAGAACCACCAGAGCCTTCAGAGTACTGTTACTAGTAGCTCAACATATACTTAGATAGGAACCCTAGTCAGCTTTATGGCAGATGAAATGAGACTCACTATCTTTAGAGGAGATAGATATGAAGATCTAGATCAACATTGGTTTCTGTGTGAGGCTGTATGGAATATTAATAGTATCATTGATGAAGCCATCAAGAGAATCCAGTTCAACACTACGCTAAGGGACTGCACACTGAGCTAGTACATGAAACTTGTCCAAGGACTGGCACAACCTAAGCCCCTGAATGAGATCAAGAATGTGTTGATTGCAGAGTTTAAGAAACCTAAGTATGAGAGAGGGCGTCCTCATTCCTCTTTTATTTCCCTGTTCACCCTTTTTTGACATTTTTACCCTTTTAATAAAGTGAAGTGACTTTATAAAATCAAGTCAATTAAAAACACCTTTTTTTATTATTAATCACTCAATATCACTTTTAAAAAGTTACCTTTGCACCTTGATGACATTAAATAATTAATTAATCCTCTTTTCCCATTGACTGTAGTCTACGAGAATCACTTAGGATATTACATCAATCTTCTAGAGAGATCAATTGGAAAGGGACATTACAGTCCTCCCTTCTCGAGATTGCTTGTCCTCAAGCAATTGCAAGTTAGGATGCTGCAATTTCTGGTCACCTTCCCACATGGCATCCTCTACTAACAAGTCTCTTCACCTGATGAGGTACTCTCAAATCACCATGTTACACAATTTCCTCTCCCAGACCTTCAAAACCTCCTTAGGAACCAACACTAACTACCCCTCCTCATCCAATGGAGGTAACTCTTCTGAAGAAGTGACCTGTTGTACCAATGCCTTCTTGAGGCAGTAAACATGAAACACATTGTGGATCTTACTCCCTTCCGACAACTCAATCTCATAAGATACCTCTCCAACTCTTTGAATCACCCTGTATGGGCCATAAAAGCATGGCTTAAGTTTTTCTAAACCAATTTTCTTCAGTGAAGACTATCTGTATGGATGTGACCTTAAAAATACCAAGTCCCCCACCTAAAAGTGCACTCGACCTTATGCCTATATGCATATATATTTTGTTGATTTTGTGTCATATGTAAAATTTTCTTGAGAGACTTGAGGATGGATTGACTCTCCTGGATCCAATACTTGGCTTTGGGAGCCCTGCTATACCCAAATGCCAAATAAAAAAATGAAGGAGCATCATAACCATATAATGATCAGAATGGGGTCATTCCAATGGACATATGGTAAGTGGTATTATAAAAATGTTCCCCCACATGCAACCACTTAACCCATGCCTTCTGCTGCCCAAAAACATAGTTACATAAATACCCATCGAGCCACTTGTTAACAATCTATGTATGACCATTTGTTTGGGGGTGGAAACTAGTGCTAGGAGTCCATTTTGTGCCATCCAACCTGAACAATTCCTACCAAAATGCACTGAGTAATATGTTGTCTCTATCACTGATAATGTACTTCGAAAATCCATGGAGTCTGATTACCTCCCTAAAGAACAACTCCACTACATGTGTTGCATTGTATTATGAGGATATCACAAAGAAATGTGCCAACTTGGTCAACTGATCGATCACCACATATATGCAATCTTTTCCCTGTACCTTTGGTAGTCCTGTGACGAATTCCATGGACACACTTTCCCACTTTTGCTTCGGGATGGGTAATGTCTGTAATAACCCCGTAGGATGAGTTTTCTTTGAATTTTTTTGATGAAAAGTCATACACTCCTTCACATGATTCAATACATCATATTTGAGGCCCTTCCAAGTGAACCTCTTCCTAATCTGCCTGTAAGTTTTAAAGTACCCAGTATGGTCTACTAGAGCTGCATCATGCATATCCCTCATAATCTTCTATTTTAGTGTAGACTCAGGGACTAAGTATATGTTGTACTTGTAGTAGATGATGTCATCCACCACTTTGTACTTATCATCCTATATGTTGTGATCCATCAATTCAAAAAGAAATTTATTCTTAGAGTACTCTACCAAGAGATGAGATTTCCAGTCACCTAAAATCTTTGTAAGTGAACACATATTAGGTTTCCTAGAGAGAGAATCAACAACCACATTTTAATTCCCTTTCACATACTCAATGTCGAAGTCATATGCCTGCAATTTCTTGACCCACAATTGTTGCCTCTCATTTAAGTTCTTTTGGCCCAATAAGTGTCTAAAACTATTGTGGTCAGTATTAAAAACAAATTTTCCACCTACCAAGTCCTGTCTGAATTTTGCCAAAACATTCATTATGGCGAGCATTTCTTTGTTGTAAATGGAGTAGAGACTCTTTGAATCTATGATTTTATTTCTCTCATATGCTATTAGATGTCTATGATACATCTGAACTGCTCCTATGCCTTCACCCGACACATTACACTCAAGCAAAAAGGGCTGAGTGAAATCAAGAAGTGTTAAAATTGGGAAAGTTCTCATAACTTCCTTCATCTTGTCAAATGTCTTTTGGGCCTTTTATGTTCACCTGAATGCCCCTTTCTTCCTAATATCTATGAGTGGTGTAGGAAACTGTGAGAATCCCTTAACAAACCACCTGTAGTAGCTGCATATCCCAAAGAATCCACACAAATGTGTAAGGTTCTTGGGCAATGGCCAATATAATATGGCTTGGATATTCTCCTTGTGTACTTGTACACCCTGGGCATTGACCACATGACCCAAGTATATGATCTTTGTCATGATGGAATCACACTTTGACTCCTTGGCATACAATAACTGATCCCCCACGATGCTCAAAATCTCACCTAAATTATCCAAGTGCTCCTCCCATGTCCTGTTGTATATAAGAATATCATCAAAGAAGACCAACAAGAACTTCCTTAGTTACTTGTTGAATATGTGGTTCATGTAGGACTGAAATATAGTTGGTGCATTGGTCAATCCAAATGACATGACCAAAAACTCATAATGGCCATAATGGCACTTGAAAGTAGTTTTGGGGATATCCTTCTCTCTGACTTTGATCTAATGATACCCTGATCGAAGATCAATATTCAAAAAATACACTACTCCATGCAGCTCATCCAAAAGCTCATCTATCCTAGGGATAGGGTACCTATTCTTGATCGTCTTCTTATTCAAGGCTCTATAGTCAATGCACATCTATATGGTTCCATCCTTATTCTTGACCAACACTACAGAAGAAGAAAATGGGATAGATATAGGTATGATGTGTACCATATTCAATAGTTCCTTAATAGCCTTCTCAATTTCATCCTTGAATTTATTTGGATGCCCATATGATCCAAATTATTTTCGGCACGAAATGAAAGTAGAGATATAATAAATAAATGCATAGAGATATCATGGATATCCAATAATATAACAAAAATGTATCATATATGCAACCATAAACATAGATATACAATAATACATGATTTATATTAATGAAAGAAATGTACAAAGACTGTAAAAATACAGAGTGAAAGACTCTCTAGAATGGTGGCAGCTTATCTTTGAGAAGAGATGTGAAAACTACTCACATTTGATATAACATGATAATTACAATGAGGCTCCAAAGGCATTTTTAACATAAGTAAAATCCAAAACCCTAACCTTGGAAGATGAAAATCCAAAATGTTTGTGGGCGCCGATGGGGGTAGTTGATACATCAACTTCCGGGGGCGTAACTTTTGCATACGATCTTTGTTTGGGGTGCTCAATACATCGTTAGAAATATCTATCCAAGGACTACAACTACTGACAGTGAATATCAAATCTAGAACATACTCATATTCCCTGGATGTTTGATGCCCAAAAAACATCATTTAGGGCCTCAAAACGGCTCCGGAAGTTCAGGACCCGAAAACTGCCAAAAATAGTAAATTGCCAAAATTGCCAGAAAACCTTTTTGAGCTAGTTGGAAAAGGTGGGTGGTCATTGATATCCACCTGGATCAATACTCCCTCCTTAGGAAGAAATGGTCTCCATTTCTTTGAGTGCCCAGGGGAGATGGAAAAGCGTTTGCTGAATCTCCATCTCGATGAGTTGCTTGCCTTATTGGAGAAGTTGTGTTGCTTAGCTTGTTGAAGGTTGTCACAAACATGTGGCTGGAAGGGTTGGAACTTTTTAACCAGTCTGGATACATGATATTCCTGTGTTCAGAAGGAGTCTTTACACTTTGCTGCAATCTTGTCGACCTGCTTCTATTGGATAGAAGGTGCTTGGGTCGAGGCTGTAGTGGTTGCAGTCTATTCACCTTTTGAACAGATTGTGAAGAAGTTGAATTTTTTAGTATGAGATACTATCTTGTGGAACTATTTAGGTGGAACAATAGTTAGAACTACCTCTGGTATTCTATAGAGATGACCCCCCAGAGAAACAATGACACTGCGGGGTCGAGACTCATAAACAACATGGTGCTTCCACATATATGGTTGGCCCAAGAGAACATCGCAGACATCCAGTGGGGAAACATCACATAATAAATCATCCTTGAAGTGTTGGATGCCATATGAAAATTGACACTATTGGCTGACACGAAGATCTCGTCCTTGGTGAAGCCACCCAATGTTGTATGGCTGTGGGTGTGGTGTTGTCGAAAATCCCAACTGTTTGATGACCTCTGCTGAGATGAGGTTCTTCTGGCTTATGATATCAATAATAAAATGAAGTGGGGTCCCCTTCACCCACATCTGTGAGTCAAAAATGTGCTCCCCCTCTTTAGGATCTGTTGGTTCTTCTGGTTGAATTGCTGCGGTCGTGACAATAACAGTGGGGTCTGCGTAGATGATCTGTCTTTTACTAGTATTTTCAGAATCAGATTATGAATTAGGGTTCATCTCCTTGTCTTTGATCTTGGACACCAATGATTATTTTGAGCGACATTCATCAATGTTGTGCCAGGGTATTTTGCGGAAATCACATCATTTTCTGGTGTCCTTCTTTGTCTTCCCATGAACCTTCTTTTCTTGTGGCTTGGATTGGCTTTCGGAAGACTATTTGTTAGGGCTGTCTTTATCATACTTTGGTTGTTGTGGATTTGTAGACCCAAACTCCCATTTGTTCTGGTGCTTAAATTTCTTCTCGATTTTAACAACATATAGAAAGCAACACCGAGTGATGAGATGTCCATAAAATCCATTTCAGTTTGGATGTATCTGCGTAGAGCCCCACAGTATTTCAGAACCAAATTTCATTCAGAGTCTTTGATACCCAACTTGGTGTGCAAGGTATGGAAGGTATTGGTGAACTCCGGAACTACTTGGCCCCTCTCTTGCCACAGTGTGGTCCATCTCATGTATTGGTCCTCATAGTTTCCAACAGGGTAATACTGTTCCTTTACCATGTTAGGACCCTATTATTTATAGGGAAATCAATATTCTGACTGATATCTATTTTAGGCATAAAGCAGATTGCTCATTGTTAGCATTAGAAGTCACCTCTGGATTGCGGCAGAGGTAAGTCCGATACCCATCAATGTTTTTGGGGTGGATGTTGGTTTAAATGTGGATGGTCGATGGCCAAAACTCAACAACATGAAAGACATTCAACATAGAACTGGACAGGAAATTCACAGGGAAGTGAGGGCCACATTAACTTCAGTTAGTAAATTGAGTTAAAGAGAGAGCAGAGGGAAGACTTAGGAGAAAGGGTGAAGGAGACTTCTCTGGGCATCATGCCTTCCAGCATCTCAGAGAAGAAAACCCAATCTCAAGAGAATTCTTGAGCTCAAGTTCAGACACTAAAATATTTCTATGAGGGACACAGTTACAGCTACAATATGATCAAACCTCCATCATTCTTCAATTGAAACAACTTGATTGGATCCTCCATGACCGATATATTCAATGTGAGAAGGAACATGTGCACATGGAAATGAATAAAACTGACCCTGATACCACTGTAATTAAACCTCCATTACAACAACATAACAATCCTCGACTGGATCCTCCATGCCCGAGTGTTTTAAACAAATTTTACAGACAAAATGAAAAAGAAAGGAAGCTGACTTCTATTAACATGAAAGTCTCAAATCTATTACAGAACCATATAAAATCTTTGGTAGGACAAAATTATAGATTGGGAGCTCTGCTCAACCAAAGACCCTTTGCAAAATGACAAAACTCCATACTTATACTCAAACAATTTCATTCCTATAGCAGAGGCATGCCCAGGTCTTCACATTAAAGGATTTACATATGCATGCTTCCTTACAGACTGTGCATGTAGTCTTTTGTCAGAAGCAAGCTCTGTCAGACGCAATCGTACTTCAAAACGAACCTGCAAATGATATGACTTGTTGAGAGTACTTCTGGGTTTTCCATTTATGGTGGAAACGATGTTCATCCACCACCACCAACCTCAATAACTGCTTCATTGGGACTCAGGAAGACCCAAGTCATCACTGCACTTGTAGGACACAATGGTCTCTGCATTCTGCCATCTAGAGCTGAGTTGGATGCTTGCAGGGATGGCCAAGCAATCGTGGTCATGGACGAAGATCTGGCGGGACGATTGGCGAAATGTGCAGGATACTAGGTTGTGCGATGGCCAGGTGGAGGAGACACAAAGGCTGGGAAGAAGCAATGGAGGAGACACAGAGGCTGGGAAGAAGCGGTGGAGGCGACACAAGTGGTAACTGAGAGGGTAATGGGATGGAGGTGATGTGAAGCAAAGTGGTACAGGTGGCGGGAGATGAGAAGGGAAGATATGACAGGTGGGGCAATGAATGGAGGATAGGTGTGAGGGAGAAAAATCTATAGAGGAGTGGGAGATGTGACAGATAGAGGAGAGAGAAGGATTGGGGGAAAACTGCTGGCAGGATGGTTGTGGGGTGACCACTTGTCGACCTAGGATAGGGCATAATATGCACATGCGCATATCGGGGCTGCGAAATGTGGTTTCATTATTCCCCGCTTTTGGGCCCGATGTGTGTCTCTGATTGACACATAGAGCCTACACAAAAGCCATGGTTTCTTCCCGGCCCACTCTATATTTTTTAATGACTGTGCATGATGAGGCCCTGATATGGCCAATGACAGTCTATCTGGAGTGCGCAGATCTCAGCTGCCAAGATCTACGCATGTCTTAACACAACACGCCAAACGGTCACATCGACCCCAACAGACTTAGGATAAGCGCCATTTAGTGGGCTTTTAATCCCATTCTTCGCATTTTCCACCCAAGGGCCAAACCCATTGGGGAAAACACCCCATACCATAATATGTGATAATACTCATAAATAGTGAAGATAGGAAGGTGGCATAAAGCTCTCAATACATCTCAGCTGTTATCACATGCTAATTTTTACAATCTCGACATAAAATTGTTTTTGGAATGACCTTTTTTTCTTAGGTTATTTGGACAAAGGGTTAAAAGCATGGTGTATTGGTAGCTTCTATATTCAGAGAAAGTTTAAAAAATTTATAATTTTGTCTAAATTTTATTTTTTTTAGCCCAAGTTTGGCTCTCATGATTTATAATAGGGTTTTATTTAATTTAAATTTTTGCCAAAATTTTGGGCTCGAAGGCCAATCTTTAGTCCTCGAGCCATGCACCTGCAGTCATCAACAACAAAACATATTATTTACCAAAGCAACAACATACAAGACAATGCCCAAGAGCTAGGATCCAAACACAAGTGGGTAGCCTTGGGCTCACTTCATCGAAATGTAAGTGTTGGCTCATATAAACACCAACACTTGATTTTACCTGGTGCATGTGGGATATTTCCCAAAGAGTAAACATATAT
>CBVK0100154959.1:0-26322 GCA_900067695.1 Picea abies
GAGAGGGAGAGAGTGTTAAAGGGGGGGAGAGAGAGGGAGTGGGAGAGAAGGGGAGAGAGAAAAAAGAGTGAGATAAGGGAGGCTAGAGAGAAAGGGAGAGAAGGATAGAATGGGAGAGAGGCTATAATGTCTGAGAGTGTGAGAGGGACAGAGAGGAAGACAGAGAGATGAGATAGAGAGAGATAGTGTCAAAGTGTGAGAGGGAGAGAGAGGGAGATAGAGTGGGGGGGTAAAGAGAGAGAGAGAGTGAAGAAGGGGGGAGAGAGAATAAAGTATGAGTGAAGAGCATAAGATGTCCATGCTTACATGTCTCAATGTTATACCATGTAACCTATAAATTGAGCATAAGAGGATGTGTAATTAGGACAAAATTTGGATGGAAATACATATAATTTGATGGAAATGGATGATGACAAATATCTATTGGGGCTTGATAACATTCTATGTGAATTATATAAGAATGTGGGTACCTAATAAGCATTAAGTTAAATTTTAGCCATGACGTTTGCTAACTCGAAATCAAAATAAAGGTGATTTAGCACACATGTAAGGACCTTTTGTGACCTTGGAATACGAGGAAAATGAATTCAAAAATGATTTAATTAGTAAATTATCAATTCATTCACATGCCCAATGTCTTGACAACAAACAAACTCTATGATTTTTTTAATAATGAATGCACCGCATCCTAAGGAGTCATATAGATTTTTCGAATAGTACCCTATCACATGTAAATACGTTTTTGAGCAATGTCTAGCTAATAAATTACATTATATCAAATATGGAAACCTTCCCCATCTACAAATAATACCACCAGGCCTATTGTTAATAAATGGAAAATGGTGGAATTGCTCAAACTCAACATTGAATTAATGACATGTTCTTGGCTTGTTTGAATGGTTGAAGTGTAACTTTGGGGAAATGTTTAGGGAATAATTGCAATAGTTCTAAGATCCAAGGAAATAAAGGATTGAGATAGAGGGATGGTGAAGTGATGGAACCAAGATTTAGTTTGGTCATGGATTGTAGGAAAAAATTGAGGAATCCCATAAATCACTAAGGGGAGTCATGTTAGGGTACTAATAAGTCAATACCTAGTTTTCGTTGTGAAATTACATATGAAAAATGTAAGGTAAAAATCAAGCAGGAGACATAAAGGAAGGGAAAGTCATAGAGGGCTCTTCTAAAAACCCTTCTAAGAGGATAAAAAGGCATGAAAATGATAGAAAAAAACTACCATTTTTGGCAGCATGTTCGGAGCTAAAATGTCTCCACGCCATGATGTAGTGACTGTCGAATAGTGGCCAGATAAGTCCTCCTCTATCATTGTGGGGAGATATTGGGTCTTCTCTGTCTCTAGACATTGTTGTCACAGGGTTTTCCCTATCTCTCAACGTCCTCTATCAAATGTTGTTGTTGTAATACCTTTCCTCTATGGATTGAGTATGTGTGGGGTTCGTTGTCGTGGAGTTTTGACAGTCAAATACGAGATGAAAAATCAGTATATCAAGTTTGGATAGTCAAATCCGAGATGACACATGTCCACATGAAATGTCGCAATAAAGATGATATCTATGGCATCGGATAAGCGATGTCATGTGAAACGACATTTGAGGGGGTCCGTTGTTTGTCATTCTCCCGATAATATAAAGTGGCAATTGCGTCAAATGCACCATCATAATTTTACCAAAATGTATTAGTGTTAGCATGGGGCATAGAATTCTTCTCCCCATATTGGAGCATAACTCAGTCTCAGCGGAGCATTTCAACCCAACCCAATATGGGGAGAAGATCATGGGTGTCCTCACAGATCTACCCAGCCCATCCACCTGGGGAGAAGAACCATCTCAAGTCAACCCAACCCAACATAACTGAGGAGAAGACCCATCTCAGGTCAACCCAACTCAGTCCATCAGGTAGAAGATAGGGAGAAGGAACATGTTGACCCATCCCACTGCTCCGGAGAGAAGACCTGAAGAATGTCTCACGAAGATACATCATCAACACTCCCTCTTAGAAAAAGGGACATTCTCTGTCATGCCAATTTTATCACAAAAGTACATGAACTTCGACCTGGAAAGGGGCTTGGTGAGAACATCTATGATTTGCTCATCGGTAGGAAGGTATTCCACTCGAACTTCCTTCCTCTGCACAATACCACGAATATAGTGATACTTGATCTCAACATGTTTGGCACTATCATGAGATACTATATTCTCTGAGAGCTTCACACAACTCTAGTTGTCACAATGTATCATGGTGGGATCCAACATCTGGCCAAATAATCCTGCAAGGAGTTTGTGAAGCCACATTGCTTCGTGTATTTCCGTACATACTGCAATGTACTCATATTCTACGGTACTCAGGGCCACATAAGTTTTCTTCATCCTGCACAAGGAAACCATGGAAAATCCTAGGTTGAAGAAATATCCAAAGGTTCTCTTTCTATCAATTGTGCTTCCTTCCCAATCTGAATCGACATATCCCTCCAATCTCATGTTGATACTAGAAGCATACATTATTCCATATCCAACTATACCTCGTAAGTATCTCAACACATGCTTCGCAGTCACCCAATGTATCTGTCTCGACTAACTCATGAACTGGCTAAGTGCATTCACTGCATAGAAAATATCAGGTCTAGTATTAACCAGATACATCAATGATCCAATCAGTTGTCGATACATGTTCAGATCTGAATCAGAAGAAGAGTCACTCAACTTTTTCAGATTCGTCACCATCAATGTGGTCATGGACTTACAGTCTGTCATACCAAATCTCCTCAAGATCTCAACTGTGTACTTCCCTTGACTCAGGAAGATCTCGTCAATTCTCTTCCATAACTTAAGTCCCAAGAAGTAATGCATCATTCTGAGATCCTTCATCTCAAATTCAAAATCCAACTCATGCTTGCACAAGTAATGAGATGCTCTGCTCTGGTGAGGAATAAATCATCAATGTATAGGATCAGAATTGAGGATTCACCATTATCAACATATAATACAGTTTGGCATCGACAACACTTTTGTTGAAACCTAGACTCATCAGGTATCCATAAATCGCATACGAAGCACAAGGGGCCTGCTTGAGTCCATATAGATCTTTCTTCAACCTGAACACATGGGACTCCTTCCCATGGATCACAAATCCATCTGTCTTCTCTATATACATCTCTTCCTCAATATCCCCATTAATAAAGGTTGTATTTACGTCCATTTGATGTAGTCTCCAACCCAAGGATAAAGCAAGTGCAATAATCGTCCGAATGGAGGTATATTGAGCAATAGGAGAAAAAGTCTCCTCATAGCCTATCCCCTCCACCTGAGAGAATCCTCTGGCCACAAATCTTGCTTTGTGTTTCTCAATGCTCCCGTCAACTGCATGTTTTATCTTATAAATCCACTTGGAAGTCACAAAAGACTTCCCTTTGGGTCTTGCAACAATGTCCCACACATCATTCTTCATGATGCACTGATACTACTCCATCTTGGCATCCTTCCATACTGGTTGACTAGATGCCTCCTCATAACTGAAAGGCTAAGAATAAATGATGTGGCTCATGGATTCTAGATAACTCAAGAATCTCTAGGGTCTCTTACTTTCTTTGAAAGTACCACGAGGATATGCATGTCCCTCTGTCTCCTACAAGGTCTGATGAGCTTAGGCAAATCTTTTCCGACCAACTATAATATCTCTAGGAACATCAATAGGATGTAATGGCTCAATAGGATCAACAAGATCAAGAGGCTCAATAGTCTCTACTGGCTCGTCTGAATCTCTCTGTATTGCTGGGGTGTGAGGTGGGGAAGACACAATCTCTTCCTCTCTCTCACTGTCAGTGTCTATGTGAGAGCTTCTCGATTTTCTGAAGGAAAATTCCTCCTCAAAGGAAACATCTCGACTCACTTCTATATGTATCTAACTTGCGATGTAGATCCGATATGCCTTCGATGATTCACTGTACCCAAAAAATGTTCGCTTCCTGGCAGAGGGTTTTAGTTTTGATATTTTCTCCTTGGGTACGTGAATGTAGACTGGACACCCAAATATCTTGAAGTGTCCTACTTCAGGCTTAACTATGGTGAAGGCCTCTTCGGGATTTATGTTCTTCAAAATCTTGTGAGGAATTTTTTTCTGCACATATACTGTGATCATGGATGCTTCTGCTAAAAGAAACATCGATAGACTTTGATCATGGATCATTGCCTTAGTTTCTTCCACAATAGACATGTTCTTCCTTTCTGCAACTCCATTCTGTTGAGGGTTGTAAGGAAAAATGTACTCCCTCTTGATCCCTGCCTCAATGAAGAAATCAATAAAAAATTTGGAGGTATATTCTCCTCCATTATCTGATCTCAAGGTATTAATCTTCCTTCCGGTCAGGTTCTCAATATGAGCTTTAAATTCTTGGAATCTGACAAGGACTTCTTATGACTCCTGGGATTTCAAGAAGTAAATCCATGTATTCCTTAAGTAATCATCAATGAAGATCACATCGTATAAGTATCCACTCAAGGAAGAAACCGTCATAGGTCCACACAAATCTGAATGTATTAGATCCAAGATTCCTTTGTATTTGTTGTCACTATTGGAAATGTCCCCTTGGCATTCTTTCCAAGAGCATGGCCTCTACAAACACCATCATTCTCAATACGAAGTGGTGGAAGTCCAGTCACCATCTTCCCTAGAGTGGGAAGAGATCTGTAATGTAAGTGAGAAAGTCTTATGTGCCAAAGCTCACTCAGACTAATAGAATCATGTACAACTGTCTGAACTGGATGAAATGCAAATTTGTACAAGTTGTCTTCTCGAAAAAAAATTACATTGGTTGAATCCATACTGGAGTTCTTGTGCCATGCAATAAATTTTCCATCTAAGAAGGAAACCTTGTAGCCTTTGTCCTCTAAGGCTGAAATAGAGACAAGGTTCCTTCTCATCCTCGATACAAACAATACATCACTCAAATGAAGTGGAATACCTGAGTCTAGTTGAAGGGAAGTGGTTCCAGTTCCCTTCACAACATATCTAGCATCATCACCAAGTACAACATGTAACCGAGAATCCTTCTCCACTAGTTCAATGAGATGTTATTTATATCCAGTCATATTTTTGGATGCACCATTGTCAATCAACCATATATTATTTCTAGTAGGAATCGTACCTGAGAGGGCTGAGATGAAGAATAATTATTCAACAAGATCAGATATAGTGTGAGGTGGATATTCATCAACATTGGCAGTGTTTGCATGCCTCCTTCCTTTCTTTCATATAGGACAATCTCTATCATAGTGTCCATATTTATCACATTCGTAACACTGAAATTTCGACATGTCTTTCTCCTTTTGTTCATGAGCTTGATGTGGCTTTAATTTTCTCTAAAATATTTGCGTACCTTTTCCTCTTCCTATGCCTTTTCTTGCATGAGAGGAAAGAGCATGATTTTCATCATGATGGGAACTGTGTTCACCTCTCATTGCAAGTCTTGTCTCCTCCTAAGTGCAATCTTCCCATAAACGATTAAACTTGGGAAATTTGGGTTGTCTACTAATGCTTTGGATGAACGGATCCTAATGACTTGGAAGACCATTGAGGTTTAGCATTACCATCTCTTTGTTTGAAATGATTTCTCCAATGGTTCCTAACTGATCTCTGATCTCAACAATTTTCATGAAGAAGGTGGCAACTATATCTGCTTTGGTCATTTTAATATTCTGAAGTTGGTGCTTCAAGGCAATGATTCTGTTGGTGTTCTTAATTTCAAACAAATTATTCAAGGCATCAAACATCTCTTTGGTTGTCTTCATTGGGGAGATGTGTGGTATAAGATGATATTTCATAGAGTAAATAATTATCTTTCTATCCTTGGTGTCATTTTTCTTCCACTGAGTTTTCGTTGACGGATCTGCTGGTTCTGGAAAAAATTCCTCCACAAACTTCATTAGGTCACTCTCCTCTAGAGTGATGACTAATCTTGATTTTCAGGAGTTGAAGTTAGAGGCTCCATCAATCCTATATTTCACAAGAACATTTTCCACCATGATTGCAGAAACCCTAGAAACCCTAGGGCCGAAATCTGCAGAAACCCTAGAAACCCTAGAACCAAAAATCAAACTCTTTCAATTTGCAATATGAAAGTTGTAGGTGATGCGCTGGAATAGGTTGTACCTGTCTATGAATAAATTAGGCCCAACGTCCAAGGGAAAGTGCTAAAACTAGCTTGACAAGGAAAAAGGGTAAGGGTCGTTTTTGTAGTTGCAACAAGAAGGTGACGACTAGCATAGAAAGGTGTTGGAGAAGCTTGTGTAATGGCTTCTTCAAGAACATTTCTATGATACCATGTTGAATTTTTATCCTTGATCAACTTGTTAACATTCTATTTAGTTTTTCAATAGCATAAGCATCATGAAGCATAAACCCTAAGCATTAATTGCATCATACATTTATCCAAGATCACAAAAAGATAATCATGCACAAAATACACAAGAGATATCCCAGGAAACCCTTCTTCACAAGGGAAAAAAACCTAGCAACAACCTTTCACTAGATAATAAATAGTCCAAGAGAAAATCCCATCACCAAGAATAAGTGTGCTAGAATCCCAAGAGGATAGCGCTACACGAGAGAGAGAAAGTGATCCAAGTGTGTTATGAAAAAATGAGAGATAGTTCTCTCTATTTATACAAGTCGAATGTGAACTTTATCCTTTCCAAAAGGTGTCTCTTCATCCAGGTCGACTTTAGATGATTAGGCCTTCTACACAAGATGTTGGGCTTCTGATTGGTCTTCTACACAAGATGTTGGGCTTCCTCTCATCTCTGGTCATCATAGTGAAAGGCTGCATCAATATGTCACACATGGTTGCACCTAGTGTGAACATCCTCATCTCTTCTAGGGGATATGACCCACTAGAACAAGCCATCATCATCGTCAAGGGTTGCTCCCTCATGATGTGTCCACTTGGTCAACTCCCAAGTGAAATGTCCACATGGTCTTCTCCCATGGAATGTTGGGTACCATCCTAGGATAGCTTGGCACTCCTCTGACAAGTTTCATTCTCAACAAAGTCTCAGAGGAGTGTTCAACCCATCCTGTTATGGGGAGAAGATCAGGGGCATCCCCATAGATCAATCCATCCCTTCCATCTGAGGAGAAGACCTGTCTCAGGTCAACCCAACCCAACACAATTGAGGAGAAGACCCGTCTCAGGTCAACCCAACTCATTCCATCAGGGAGAAGATAGGGAGAAGGCACAGGTCAACCCAACCCACTTCTCTGGGGAGAAGACCTGAAGAATGTCTCATGAAGTTGCATCATCAACAATATCAACAATGTATCTCAACCATATACCATATCACTCATGATATGTCTCAATCATGTCATACACCATGTACCATAAGATATACCAAGAAAATACTATCAAAGGTGTACCTCAACCAAGTACCAACATCACCAAGACATGTATCTCATACATGTGCTACCATATACCTCAAACAACATGCCAATCATCCATAAACCATGTACCTAAAACATGTTCCATATCACTCATGATATGCCTCAACCAATTACCATGACTATGTTCCAATATATCCAAGATATGCACCAGTAATGTACCTCAACAAATATACCTCAACAAACATGTATCATACATCCATGATGTGCCTCAAGGCTTATACCAAAGCTCACAATGTCATGTCTCAAACATTTTCCACAATATCACCAAGCTGCAACCTCATAACACATAGAATAAATTACCTTTACATCTGTAACTAACCTGGTGCCTCTAATCCTAATACACAGGCCTGTAGCTTTACCTCAGTCCTCAACAACCTGGCACTAGCATCTTTTTCTTATTTTGTCTTGTCCTTGCGGGACTAAGACTTCTTGTCTCACGGGGCCTTGTGTGACAAGTACTAGACAACCTGCAAGGGTGCCTCGCGTGACACCCTCAAGCTGACCTGCAAGGGCCTTCTTAATTAGGGTTATAATAAAACACTAGCTCTTTGCACCTCTAAAACTTTCTCTCTTCCTTTGCACTTTCTTCGTTGCCTCAGAATCGACCTCAGATTCACCAATAGACCAAAATATTCTCACAAGATAGATATTCAATGAATGTGTGTGAATTATACTTATGAGACTCCTTGAGGTGTATTTATACTTTTGCTAAGTAACTTCTTTCCTTACTTTAGGGGTTTGTTGTTACAACCACTGAACCCTTTCATTAATTGACTTGTAACCAAATAGGGGCTCTTTAACCATTCTTCAGGGCTTCCAACTTCGTGAGGGAATATCTCCCTAACCATGTGTAACCATGTGGTGTACCACCTACCATTGGAAATGGCACGATGAAGACTATCTATATAAGAGTGTGTTACATGTATTTACACTATCTTTCATGTCCTTATTCCTCAAACAACTTCGAGTCTCATGACCACACCTCTGGGTTTCTTGTAGACTTCATCAAATGCACCGATCACATATGATGACATCAACCACTCTTGTTGACATCGATGACAACTAACTCACCATCAATATTTATCACAACTCTGGGGTATCTCGAATGCTCTAAGGGTTGACATCAATGACAACCAGCTATCCAACAGTTCCATGATTGGCAATTCATTAAGAATTGTTTTAGAATTTCATACTTCTTCTTTGCATGCATATTTCTAGAACAAGATGTTGTCTTATTTTTTTATATTGATCAAACACAAATCAACACAGACTTCAATTCCATCTAATGTCTTAGCAAAACTAAAATACCTTTTTCTTAGTTGTTTCACAACTTCTTGTATAAGATGCCTGTCATAATTTCTAAATAAGAAAAATGAAACCATGACTTTATTATTATCAACCTCGTTGCATAGGAATGGAACTATCCTACTCATGGTGTCCAATTGTGTATTCAAAATATAAGTTCCAAGACAACAACATCCAATTGTGTATTGTCTCCTTAGTAAATTCATAGACTCACTATAATTTCTTGACAAAATTAACTGAAAAAAAAGACAAAAAAAAACCATGATGAAATAATCACAACATCAACAAAAATTATGGTACAAACTCCAATAAAGCATAAATAAAATCCTTTCTTAAATAAATTAACCAATTTTAACTTTTCATGAACTTTATCACCATAGAGATCCAACAACTAAAGCAAATGATAAAAAAAAAATGTTGATATTGTGAAAACCCTCTAAAACTGGATTCTCAAATTCCATATACAATATAAACTCTTTAATAATCCAATGACATTGTTCTTTGCTAAAATCCCATGTGGTTGGTGCTAATCCCATCTCATTTGGACTAATAGTTTTGATGAGGTTGTGTGTATGTTTATCATGTGCATGTTTATAAAATAAGAGGATTACCACATGTTGGTTATTTGATTCATTCTTTGTTTCCAAACAAAACTTTTGATCCTAACTACTTGTTACATGCTTTGGTTGTTAATCACTTGAGTTTAGAAGGATTTTCTTTGATTGTTAATCACTTGAGTTTAGAAGGATTTGCTTTGGTTGTTAATCACTTGAGATTACTTGATTCATTCTTTATTTCCAAACAAAACTTTTCATTAATTCCAACCACTTGTTACATGCTTTGGTTGTTAATCACTTGAGTTTAGAAGACTTTGGTTATTAATCACTTGAGTTTAAAAGGATTTAGCTATGTGTGAAAAAACACATCCTATATTGAAAATAAAGTGCCAAATAGAGTTCACATAAAAGGGTTGAAAACAAAACCAATAGTGCCTTATAAGCTTACCTAGTCAATTGATTAAAAAATGATGTCATATATTATAATTTAATTTAATTTGGTCCAATATATCATATAACATATTATAAAATTATCTATCAAATCATAAAAAATGATGCCATATATTATGAATTAATACAAATCTATTTGAAAGTTGAGAATACTATTTAATAGATGACAACACATTTGAAAGTTGAGAATACTATTTAATAGATGACAACACATTCTAGCATGGTGAACTATTTATCAAGTGGTCAATCCACCAAAAGTCATAGCTAGCACAAAGTGTAAGTGGGGTGGTATTCAAGTGTGAAGGATTTAATTTCCTTGTTTAAACTTAACAACTGATCCTACTATATAAAAGTCCACTCTATAGATTCGACTATTGTTCCCTTTCAAACCTTGAAGCAATGATACTATAAATCAATTTTCCTCCCAATCAATCCATATGTTAATTGCAAATGCAATGATACTATAAATCAATTTTCCTCCCAATTAATCCATATGTTAATTGCAAAAAATAAATATCATTGTATATAGTTTATTTATATTGGACTATTGTGTCCCTTGAAATCTTAAACAAACGATATTGTAAATCGATGATAAAGGCAAAGATTCGTTCTTTATTGCCAAAGACAACTTCTCATTTATTTTTTTGGTTAAGTAGTTGAATTTCTTAGACTCATTCAATTTATATGCATTTTTTGGAAAGAAATTCATGGGAGGACAAGGGAATTTTTTTTTTTCATCTTCACCATCGATGACATGACTAGGTATTATTCCCTGCAAAACACCTAAACTTGATGAAGTCTTGACAATCATGACATGCATTATGTGTTGATATTCTTTGGCCCATTTTTCCTATCCTACAAACTATGTTTCTTAATTCATGTTGCATACACTTTTATTTTTGTTCATAAGGAAATAAATCCCTTCCATTACAACAATCTGTTAAGAAATTTTCTTTTCTATGACAAGGGTTAGGGTCAAAACACAATGGAAACAAAGAGACAACTAATTCAATCCGAGAGTAGAAAAAATGAAAATTCTTGTAACTACTAGGTAGTTATGAACTACTCACCCGAAGTAATGAAGGTTGAAAAAGATCCTTGTTGGATCTCTTGCTCCGAGATACACCTTGTTGATCTGCACACAAGACATAGTAAGCTTGAAAGTACAATATAAATAAGAAATCAAATATAACTAATCTAACTAACTCGGATCAGAACGGTTCCTACCAAATACTTGGCACAATTAAACACAATGAAATGCATAAAGTACACGACTTCTCTTATTAATGAACAACAAAACATGGAATACATCCACCTAATCCTTCATTGTTGGCACCTAAACCTTCGTCTAGGTTCCTACTCTTGAGACACTAAAGGCATTTTCTCCTATGTGATCCGGACTCAAGGAAAGTATGAGAAATAGGAGTCTCTTTATTCAAACATGATAATATGGGAAAGGATGCTAGAAACAAGGGTTTCCAATGAGGGAAATAGCCTTAAAAACTCGGGAATAGATTACTTGTAGATTCAAACGTTAGTTTGCTAGTATAAAGGTGCTCTCCAAGTATTCCTCCTCTCTCCTTCACCTCTTTGGGTAGTAGCAATGAATTGGTTCTTCATAATTCCAAGTATTCCTCCTCTCTCCTTCACCTCTTTGGGTAGTAGCAATGAATTGGTTCTTCATAATTTAGGTCTCTCCTTCACCTCTTTGGGTAGTAGCAATGAATTGGTTCTTCATAATTTAGGTCTCTCCTTCACCTCTTTGGGTAGTAGCAATGAATTGGTTCTTCATAATTTAGGTCTCTCTTTCACCTCTTTGGGTAGTAGCAATGAATTGGTTCTTCATAATTTAGGCAGCCACTCAATGGTTTACATGCTGACCTGACCTTTCCCTTTCATTAAGCTGATGAAATAGGCCTTTGACCTTTTTCCATATGCTTGGATCTGCTCATGGATGCCTCGGGTTTCGAGGACGCGTCTCTCACCTTTGGTCGTCATCATCTATTACCCGCCTCTCGCCTCTCCCAGATAGATGATGCAGAGAAGTGGCTTTTTCCCATATAATAGGGTCGAAGACGCACCCGGGCCGCCCCTACAATATAATAAAAGCGCCCTTCATTTTGCTTGGGATTCGTCTCGCTTTACCAAAGAAAAGTTTGAATCTCTTCGTCTTGCTTTCCCGTTTCCATCAATGATCGTTGGTCTGGTCTGGTTCCCATCAATTTTTTGGATCTCTGCGTGAGCGACATAAGCCCTTCGCGAGGTGGCGCTACTATTTTTCCAATCACCGCTTCACAAAGATCGTTCTGGTGCCAAATGCTCAATCCCCTTCTTCTTCAGATTTCAGTAAGCCTCATTTGGGTCAACTACTACTAGTAGCTATCGACCAATTAGAATGCCCTCACTCAAAGGTAACTCCGCAGGGAAGAGGATGGGGGAACTTCGACGAGATTATAGATCCAAGCATCTGGTGGTTGTTGGAAAAAGGAAATCAATGGAGAGAAAGGGGGAGAATAGTGAGCCAAAACCAAGGGATTTTTGAGTGAGCGAAGGCATAGACCAGATCACCTACTTCATCATGTTATTTTGTTAAGTAATAGGAATGGGATCATCCATCGATGGCTCTACATGTCATCGGACCTCCGGGTCTTTGCCCTGTGATCTTAGTATGTAAGATCCAACTTATAAGAAAATTAGGGTTTTAATTTGTAAATAAAATTAGGGCATTAATTTTTCTACAAACCCTTGTAATTTCTTCAAACATATCATATACACACCAAATAACACATAAATGGAAGAGATAAAAATAGCATTTTATTATTATGGGATCACTGAATACAACTATATAAGTAAAATGGTTGCTATGGCAGCTGCAATACATCAATAATAACAAATAAAACTTGGAACAATGTCCGATCTCTCCAAACAAAACACGAAGATGAAACTAGACTGAAGCTCTAATGGAAACCCTCGATGGATTCCCCTCTTTGTTTAAGCAGGGTGGATAGTCTCACCACATAAGCCAATCTCCAATGAAAGGGTTTTTCCAAAACCGTAACGACAACCTTCGCTCATCGAGCACTCCACAAGAAAATGATCCAAAATCCAATCTGCCCAAATGACTTGCTCTTCTCTCATTTTTAAGGCTCTGTGGATCTTTCTAGAGAGATCTAACCCAACCTTCTCAAAGCTTCTATAAGAGAAATTTATTTAATAAAGTGACTTTATAAGGTTATTTTGATTAAGTCACTTAAAATTAAATAATAAATAATTAATTATTTGTTTCCAAATTTAACTTTAGTCAAAATAATTAAATATTTAATTTTTCCAAAAAGGGGACATTACAAATACTCCCACCCCAAGATTGCTTGTCCTCAAGCAATGCTATCACAATTTGATGATCGACTAAGCTTGTCTCAAAGTGATACTTGGGTCCCAAACCTTCCTAGAAAATATGTATCCTCCGCTCGTAGCACAAACCTGCGAGGTGTTATCACAAGATCCTGCCTGATTGTTCTTGATCAACCAAGCGGACATAAGGTGTATGAACTCGATCAACTCCTCGAAAGACCACTCCTCCCAACAACCAAACCTACGTAAACCAACAATCCCATTGGTGTCGGTTGTCAAGCTGTTGACAACTGTGATCCCAACGTCCCATACCAATCTCAAAGAGATGCCACCATGATGATGCTGCACTAATATGATCATAATCATCTGCTTATCACACTCTGTCTGCACTCTCCACTCCTGGAACTCCCTATCATGTACCCTACACAACCAAGGAATCTCAATGTCCATCAATCCATAGTTGTCCTCGATCCTAATGATAAAATCAAGGACTCTGTCAGGAGGCCTCCCTAGAGGAAACACCTCGAAACTCCACCGTACACCACCATGTGTCAACTAGGACTAATGTATATTGTTGCACACCACTGTGTCCTCTTGCACCAACCTGTATCATGTATGTGTTATTGGACCCAACACTCTACCGATAATGAATGAACCTGTATCCCAGAGTGTGTCCATATATGTCATGTATCTTTCCACCCAATCTAAGTATGGGTATGTCTCCTCACAACTTGGCCCACAAGGAATGCACTGATATGTCTCCTCCACAGCTAAGATTGGAGCCTCTAATGAGCTCTCCAAAAGAAAGGGCCTCTGATCCCTGCAATGCCAACTTAAAGCGCAATCTAAAATCTCCTTGAATACTTTCAACTCAAAATGCTCCTCTCTCTCAATATGTGTGGCACACACGCCCTCCTGTGTCACTACTACCAAAGATGATGGAGTCACTACTATAGGAGGTGAAGAGTGTGCCATGCTCAACTGATAATGCAGCTCCTCAACCTCTCGGTCCTTGTCCTCCGCAAACTTGAGAGAAAGGTCCATTTCCATAAACAACTACAAGTAATCTGACTTCCGTTGTTCTAGTGCCTCCATGATGATACACAACTGGGCACTAGTGACTCCACGTACTATCTTAGTGTGTCACTCCTCCATCTAGGTTCTCCAGACAAGCTCCTCAATTAACCTACGGGCTCCATGGGTTCTGGCCAACACTTGTGCAACGTGATCCTTGGTCACCAACAAATGATCCTCTAGATCGTACAGTGCTAAAGGCCTCTTCCCTACTGCGTCCAACTAGTCTGAGTTGTCAACTTGATGTAGGAGCATTGTATGTAGCTAGCCAAGCAAGCATAAAGGTGGAAGACAGCTGAAAAAGCACCAGCACACGTTTTTGAAATGTTTTGAAAAATTAATGAAGCGGATATTAATGTGATAACTGGGGGAAGCGTACTTACATTTATATATTGGAGTTGTGAACAGATCTTGAACGATTGCTCTCATCTGCCGGATGTAATAGGCATTTAAGTCTGTTAATGTAAAGTAGGTAGATATGAATGTTAGACTAGACAGTTTAGAAACATAGGAGGGAAAACGGATATAGACACCCTCACCCTTTATCATTGTAACTTTTGATGATCATTCAGATTTCATAAGCTGTAGAGCTGTAGAGAAGAACCCATATACAAGAGCACTTGAGTTAATATATGAAGCTTTGACTCAACTTTCATGGTGTTATGATGCTTACTATTTACATTTGTTAAATGGTATGTTTACAGTTGATTTGTTTCTCTGTTATGCATTTGTTTCAATGTTGCATTGTGTGTATGATTTCATGGTGAATGTATGAAGTCTGAGAGAGGAGAAGAATGCGTTTCAATTGTTTCTCTTCCTGAGAATTCCTACAAGGAGTGTCGTGAACGTCTGCAAGGTGTGCGTTGATGAGGGTCTGAGTTTCATCTCAGAAAGCTCAGGAGAAATACCATTGTTCTCATACCAGCCGAAGTGCAGGTGAAGCACAAAGCCATGCAAGGTGTGAACAGGCTGGTTGGACCCTTAGAACTTATCAACTAAGGGAAAGATTGAGAGGACCATTGTTGCAAAGAGTGCACAGGGTCGGAGACTCAAATAACCAGAGGTTATTTGAAGGTTTGTCGCAAGGAGTGCGAGAAGAGATCCTTTTGGGAAGCTTGAGTTTACAAGTGAAAGCTCAGGAAGGATAACACCTTTGAAGTGCTCAAAGGGAGACGAAGATCAAAATTGTCTCATAGAAGTTAAGTTCAGGAGGGAGAACATCAAGTCGTTTGGACAAGGGTCATTGAGGAGTGCATCTGGTGGTCAGAATTCTCCGTGGAGCACTCGCGAAGTCACGAGGACCATAGGATCCAGAGGAGCTGTAAGGTGGTTAGGAATTGGATGAATCCGCCACCCTGACATCAAGAGTCAATGCGGACTATTGATCGTGGTTAGTTTGAGCCATCAGATCATTTCAAGGATTCATGATTCGCAAGTTTGGAGTGCAGGCCAAAATCCTTGGTCACGCAAATTCTCCAATCGCAAAAGGGATTATCAGGTGGAATTTCAGAATTTTGGTAATTCGGGGTTCAACATCTATGGAATTATGATGACAAGGAGTCGGGGCCCTTTACATTGAAAACCCCGAAGTGGCGAAACGTGAAGTATCTTTGAAGTGGCGATTCAACATTTCGACATTTTGGGGAGCGACATTTTGGCATTCCCGGGGACAAGGAGTCGGGGCACTTTACACTGAAAACCACGAAGTCGCAAAACGCAAAGTATTTTAGAAGTGGCGTTTAAAAATTTCAACATTTCAGAGTTCGGGAAACCGAGAAGGTAGTGATTTGGAATCGAGAGTTTCAAACTCCCAGTTCGCGAAATCCAAGAAAGAGCCATTTCGGTGCTTTGACATTTCGGGGTTCGGGAAGTAGAGGAGGCAGAGATTTTGGAATCGAGAGTTTCGAATTCCCGGTACGTGAAATCCTGAAAAGATCGGAGCCATTAGATCGAGGAGGGCTCACGATCGTCGATCTCGCCAAAGGTGGAATTTCGGAGTTCGGGGAATCATGAGGGAAGAAGAACGACTATAGGTTGTTTGCTCGAAGTCCCGAAAGCTGAAACTAGTAGGTAATCGGTGGTGTATGTTCAACGCATTGGAGGAGTCAACCGTCATTGACATTTCGGGTTTCGGTGATTGCAAAGAATTGTGGCATTGCGTCTGGAACCTCCAACTCGTGGAGTCCGAAATCTTTCGGGGCTTAAACAAAGGGTTTGATTAACCCTTGGCGTAGTTTTAGTGAAGATCCTACATGGATCTCGGCCTGAGGGCAGGGGGTCTGCACCAGTTGTGGTATCAGAGAACAAAGCAAATTCTTTTCTTTCTGTAGCAGAGAGAAAAGGGGAAATTTTTTCAATCATGTCGTCGAGAAGAAGAAACAGGCCAATGCCTGATCCAGCAGTAGAAAGAGAAATGCATGAGTTACGTGCTAGGCTTGATGCTATGGAGACAACAGAAAGGCACAAAGTTGACGCTAGGGATATCAACGAGGCTGAAAGTGAAAATGAAGCTGGAAACAAAGGGGAAGAAGTTGCAGTTGAAGATGTTGCAGACTAACACCTATTCAGGGTTGTTGCAAGGATAGGTGCCAAAGCAAAAATGAACATTCCAGTGTACGAAGGCAACTTGGATGTTGAAGAACTTTTAGACTGGATTAGAGCTCTAGACAAATACTTCGACTATGAGGATGTCGAGGAAGATAAGAAAGTAAAACATGATGTTACTAGACTTAAAGGGCATGCAACACTATGGTGGGATGAATTGTAGGTTGACAGACGTTGCAAGGGCAAGCAGAAAATCAAAATCTAGGATAGAATGGTTGCTAAAACGAAAGCCAAATTTATACCCAGGGATTATCAAATCACTCTGTTTCAGAGGATGCAAAATTTGAGACAGAAGCTGATGTCAGTGAAGGAATACACTGAAGAATTCTATAGGATAAACATCAGAGCAGGTCATCGGGAAAGCGATGATGAAAAAGTTGTCAGGTACATGAATAGTCTATGATATGACATTCAAGATAAGATGAGCATGATGACCATTCGAAATGTGGAAGATGCTTATCAGATAGCTCTGAAGGCTGAAGAGAAGATGAGCCAAAAGCAATGTCAAAGAGGCCAAGGTAGAAGTCAAGTCAGAGGCAAAACAATTGCCCAAGACAAAACTCAGAAACCTAAAGAAGAGTGGAAGAAACCTCAACCTCAATCTGAGAGAGGAGGAAGCTCACAGGGAAGGCAATATGCTGATAGAAATACTTTTCCTTGAGCCAAAGGAAGAGGAAGAGGCAGAGGAAGTGAAGTGAAATGCTTTGTCTATGGAAAAATCAGACATAAATCCTATGAGTGTCCAGATAAGAAGAAAGATGGTGGTGAAACTCAAATTTCTGAAGCTCAAGGATGGGATGTTGAGGCAGAAGACGTTGAGGGTGGAAGATCTTTGATGATGAGGAAAGTTCTCTTGAAGCCGGAGAAGGAGGCAGAGAACCCAGCCCAAAGAAACAGTCTATTTTCGATTACTTGCAAAACTAAAGATAGGGTATGCAAGGTCATAGTGGATAGCAGTAGCACAGACAATCTCGTATCTATAGAGATGGTAGAAAAGCTGGAGCTGAAGACCATTGCACATCCAAGCCCATACAAAGTTTCGTGGCTACAAAAAGGACATCAGGTAAATGTCACTAAACAATGTTTAGTTGAATTTAAAATAGGAGGATATAAAGATGAAATATTATGTGATGTCATTCCCATGGATGTTTGTCATCTATTGCTGGGTAGACCATGGAAATATGACATAAACATGGTTCATGATGGGAGATAGAACACGTACACCTTGGAAAAAAATGGAAGGACTCACATGTTGTTGTCGATTAAGGATAAAGAGGTGAAAACAGAAATGAGCAACACTGTACTTCTCATGAGTGGGAAGGAACTTCTTAATGAGGTTAAGAAGAAGAAAGACACACAATTTATTGTGGTCAGGAAGCCCAAAATTGTTTTGACCAATACGAGAATAGATGATTTACCAGAAGAAATCCAAGAGTTGTTGGGAGAATTTGCTGATATAGTAGTGGACAAACTATCTTGTTCGTTGCCACCTATCATGAGTATAAGCCATCATATCGATCTTATACCTGGAGCCAGTTTGCCGAATAAAGCAACATATCGGTTGACGCCGCAGGAAAATGAAGAAGTTAAGAGACAGGTCCAGGACTTAATGGACAAGGGATTGATTCGGGAAATCTTGAGTCCATGCGCTATTTCGACAGTGCTCAACCCAAAGAAAGATGGAGGCTGGAGAATGTGTACAGACTCAAGGGCAATCAATAAGATTACCATTAGATACAGATTTCCATTGCCAAGGATGGATGACTTAATGGATTGCTTGAGTGGAGCAAAGTTTTTTTCAAAGATTGATTTGAAAAGAGGATATCATCAGATTAGAATGAGAGAAGGTGATGAATGGAAGACAACATTCAAGACGAATGAAGGGCTGTATGAATGGCTTGTCATGCCATTTGGCTTAATGAATGCACCCAGTACTTTCATGAGGTTGATGAACGAAGTCCTGAAGGATTTCATAGGGAAATTCGTCAATGTATATCTTGACGATATATTAATTTTCAGCAAGATAGAAGCAGAACACTTAAAGCATCTAGTTGCAGTAATGAGGAGGTTACAACAACAGAAATTGCTTATCAATATGAAGAAATCATCATTTATGAGGACATATCTTATTTATTTGGGTTTTGTTATCTCTGCAAATGAACTGAAGATGGATCCAGAAAAGATAAAGGTGATTAAGGATTGGCCATCACCGAAGAGTGTATTTGAAGTTCGAAGCTTCCATGGTTTGGCTAGCTTCTACAGGAAATTCATCCGAAACTCTAGTCAAATTAGTGCACTGATGATGGATACGGTGAAGAAAAGACATAAATATTTTCATTGGACGGAGGAAGTAGAGAAGAGTTTCAATCTGCTGAAGAAGAAGATCACTGAGCAACCAATTCTGGTTTTGCTAGATTTTAGCAAGACATTCCAGGTCAGGTGTGATGCGAGTGGATTTGAAATTGGAGTGGTCTTGAGCCAAGACGACAGGCTGATTGCATATTTCAGTGAAAAACTGAATGAAGCGAAGATTAAGTACTCCACATATGACAAGGAATTCTATTCAGTCATACAAGCACTAAAGAAATGGAGACACGATTTGGTTCCTAAGGAGTTTGTTTTGTACAATGATAATCATGCTTTGCAATTCGTGACTCGATAGGAGAAGTTGAACCAAAAACATTCTAAATGGGTTGAATTCATGCAAAATTTTACTTTTGTGATTAATCATATTTCTGGAACTGCTAACAAAGTTGTTGATGCTTTCAGCAGGAAATGTTTGCTTATGTAGGAATTTAGAGTCAAGACTTTGGGTTTTGATAACCTTAAAGAAATGTATCGGGATGATCCATACTTCAAGGAGACATATGAGGCATCTGAGAATCCAATTCTTAGGGATAGAAGCCAATGGATTGAATATATGATCCATGATGGATTATTGCTCAAGGGAAATCAACTATGTATTCCAAAATACTTCATGAGGGAGAATTTGCTGAAGGAAAAACACAATGGAGGATTGGCTGGACATTTCGGTCATGATAAGATGTTCTCAAAGTTGAATGGCTCATGTTTTTGGCCTGGGATGAAAACAGATGTCAAGAAATTTGTGGACAGGTGCAAAATTTGTCAGCACACGAAAGGAAAAAGGCAGAACACAGGGTTATATCAACCATTACCCATACTTGAAAGGCCGTGGGACGCAGTGAGCATGGATTTCGTATTAGGAATGCCAAGGACACAGAGAGGTAATAATTCAATCTTTGTGGTAGTCGACAGATTTTCAAATATGGCACATTTTATACCATGCCAGAAAATCAGCGACACAACTCATATTGCAAACTTGTTTTTCAAGGAAGTCATCAGACTTCATGGCTTGCCAAGGAGTATCATTTCTGATCGAGATACCAAGTTCGTTGGACATTTCTGGAGGACCTTATGGAAGAAGTTGGGGACAAGTTTGTCTTTTAGCTCAGCATATCATCCTCATACAGATGAACAGACAGAGGTCGTGAACAAAAGCTTGGGAGATTTGTTAAGAAGCTTAGTGACTGAACACCACAGTCAATAGGATCACATTCTTCCATAGGCGGAATTCACTTACAATGATTCACTCAATAGAAGCACAGGGAAAAGTCCATTCTAGATTGTATATGGAATGTAGCCAAGGGGAGTTTCTGAACTGAAAGATGCAAAACAAGCCGAATTCAGGAGTGCTAGTGTAGAGGACTTTGCAGAAGGAATGAAGGAACTTCACAGCCGAGTTAAGGAGCGATTGCAGAATATAAGTTAGGAATACAAGCGTAGTGTAGATCAACACAGACAAGAACTTCAATTTGAAGTTGGTGATCTGATTCTTGTGCATCTGAGGAAGGAGAGGTTCCCAAGGGGAACATATAATAAGCTGAAGATGAAAAAGATTGGACCGTGCAAGGTCATAAGGAAATTTGGGGCAAACACATATGAGATTGAATTACCCGATGGGGTTGGAATCTCATCGATATTCAATGTTGCAGATTTGTACCCTTACAAAGCTGAAGAAGCAGGAGCAGAGGAGGAACAAAAAGAGCTTCAATGGAAAAAACAGATGCCTGTAGCTAAAAAGTCACAGATGGAAGGCAGAATTGACAAAATGATTAGTTGAAAGACCACGAGAAAAGAGTATTTTTCATACTTGGTCAAGTGGAAGGGACATCCAGTTGAAGATGCCAGTTGGGAGGATGAAGCAACAATTCAAAAGCATGGGCAGACTGTGAAAGAGCTCATGAACAGGAGTTCATGAAAATTTTCAAGCAAGGGAGTATGATGCAGGAGCATCGTACGCAGCGAGCCAAGCAAGCATAAAGGCGGAAGACAGCTGGAAAAGCACTAACACACGTTTTTGAAATGTTTTGAAAAAATAATGAAGAAGATATTAATGTGATAGATGGGGGAAGCGTACTTACATTTATATCTTAGAGTTGTGAATAGACCTTGAGCGATTGCTCTCATCTGCCGGATATAATAGGCATTTAAGTCTATTAATGTAAAGTAGGTAGATATGAATGTTAGACTAGACAGTTTAGAAACATAGGAGGGAAAATGGATATAAACACCCTCACCCTTGTATCATTGTAACTTTTGATGATCATTCATATTTCATAAGCTGTAGAGCTGTAGCAAAGAGTTGTAGAGAAGAACCCACATACATGAGCACTTGAGTTAATATATGAAGTTTTGACTCAACTTTCATGGTGTTATGATGCTTACAGTTTACATTTGTTAAATGGTATGTTTACAATTGATTTGTTTCTCTGTTATGCATTTGTTTCAATGTTGCATTGTGTGTATGATTTCATGGTTAATGTATGAAGTCTGAGAGAGGAGAATAATGAGTTTCAATTGTTTCTCTTCCTGAGAATTCCTGCAAGGACTGCAGTGAATGTCTGCAAGGTGTGCATTGACGAGGGTCTGAGTTTCATCTCATAAAGCTCAAGAGAGATACCATTGTTCTCATACCAGCCGAAGTGTAGGTGAAGCACAGAGCTGTGCAAGGTGTGCGCAGGCTGGTTGGAGCCTTAGAACTTATCAACTAAGGGAAAGATTGAGAGGCCCACTATTGCAAAGAGTGCACAGGGTTAGAGACTCAAATAACCAGAGGTTATTTGAAGGTTTTCCATAAGGAGTGCGAGCAGGGATCCTTTTGGGAAGCTAGAGTTTACAAGTGAAAGATCAGGAAGGATAACACCTTTGAAGTGCTCAAAGGGAGACGTAGATCGAAATCGTCTCATAGAAGTCAAGATCAGGAGGGAGAACACCGATTCGTTTGGACAGGGGTCATTGAGGAGTGCATATGGTGGTCAGAACTCTCCGTGGAGAACTCGTGAAGTCGCGAGGACCGTAGGATTCAGAGGAGCTGTAAGGTGGTTAGGAGTTGGATGAATCCGCCACCCTAACATCAAGAGTCAACGTGGACTATTGATCGTGGTCAGTTTGAGCTGTCATATCATTTCAGGGATTAGGGATTCACAAGTTTGGAGTGCAGGCCAAAATCCTTGGTCACGCAAATTCTCGGATCGCAAAAGGGATTATCAGGTGTGGAATTTTAGAATTTCGGTAATTCGGGGTTCGACATTCCGGGAATTCTGATGACAAGGAGCTGGGGCCCTTTACATTGAAAACCCTGAAGTTGCGAAACATAAAGTATCTTTGAAGTGGAGATTCGACATTTCGGCATTCCCGGGGACAAGGGTTCGGGGCACTTTACATTGAAAACCCCGAAGGCGCGAAATGTGAAGTATTTTAGAAGTGGTGTTTCAACATTTTGGCATTTTGGAGTTTGGGAAACCGAGAAGGCATTGATTTGGAATCGAGAGTTTCAAACTCCCGGTTCACGAAATCCTGGAAAGAGCCATTTCGACACTTCGACATTTCGGGGTTCGGGAAGTAGAGGAGGAAAAGATTTTGGAATCGAGAGTTTCAAACTCCCGGTACATGAAATCCTGAAAAGATCGGAGCCATTAGGTCAAGGAGGGATCATGACCATCGACCTCGCCAAAGGAGAAATTTCAGAGTTCAGGGAATCATGAAGGAAGAAGAATGACTGTAGGTTGTTCGCTCGAAGTCCCAAAAGCCGAAACTAGTAGGTAACCGGTGGTGTATGTTCAACACGTTGGAGGAGTCAACTGTCGTTGACATTTTGGGTTTCAGTGATTGCAAATAATTGTGGCATTGCGTCGGGAACCTCCAACTCGTGAAGTCTGAAATCTTTTGGGGCTTAAACAAAGGGTTTGATTAACCCTTGGCATGGTTTTAGTGAAGATCTTGCGTGGATCTTGGCCCAAGGGCAGGGGGTCTGCACCACATCTGTAAGAGTGCTCCCCTCATCCTCATAGTAGAAATCATAAGTAGGGACTATAGATGGCTCCTCGTTGTACATAGGTGCTAGCTTGATTCCATCCTCACCAACAATATCAACACATGTACTATCCTAACCATTACTGGGGCTAGTGTCTTGGGCTACACCGACCAATGCCAATGTTGCACTAGATGTTGTTGTGTCATCCCCCAAATAGTCATCATCAATGGGACCAAATGATGCCTCCTCCTCCTCGATACTAGTGACAATCTCCATCAACACACTAGCATCAAAGATCTCATCAATGTCTACCTCTTGGTCATCTTCCATGTACACATCTCTATCATGGCCAACTACATGCTCCAAACAGTCAACCCGAGGCTTTCCCAAGTTCCCATCCTGATGTGATGTTTCTGCTTCATCAATGATTTTGGATTCTTTTACTACCTCCATGAACTACTTTGGATGTTCTAACAAGGTTGTTAAATTTTCCTGATACTCGTGCATGAGTTTCCAAAGTTCTTCCCTAAGTTCTTCATAGGTTTTCATCTTCCTCAAACCCAGTTAAATTTGATGTGAAATCTGATTGTTTTTGTTAAGTAGTTCCGTCAAACCCTTTGACGAATAGACCAAATGCCTTCCCATCAATGACTTATTTTCCATCCCTACTGAAAATTTGTATTTGTTACAATCATGATATGAAGATGGTTAGGTTGCTTCAAATTTCTTAGATAATGTTATGACTATAGCCACGAACCAACAAGGATCTGATTTGATGATTTGCACTCCTTTCTTCACAAGAAACTCACATATACCCACAAATTATAACTTTTTTTTGTTGTGTTTAACCTCTACAAGAAGATATGGCCCTTTTTCCAAGGCGTCTTGCTCACACACGAATGCTATAGTTGAAAATAATTCTCCCAAGTAGCAATACAAGCTGCATACAAGTAACAACTCTTGCATAATCTCAGGGATTTCTTGCAAATACAAGATTAGATGGGTCGTCTATAACATTCTAAATCACCCCCAATATAGCACTGAATATACCCAACCACACAACGTCCCTCCCACAAATATCTCGACCCAGATACATAGGAACTTGACCAATGCTGGTGCACTGTCTCTTTGCGCCTCCTTTCTAGTTTCTAATAATTGACTCCTGATATAGGTTCTGCAAGCCATCCAAATTCTGTATGCAAATGATGACAAGAACAACACTTCCACTTACCCAAAATATCATTCTTGTAGCATGTTTATCCTTCCCATAGCATGTACAATGCCCAATATTTATAAGCAGTCTTGTAGATAGCGATCTAGGGTCTTCAAGCTAACTCGTCCCACTGGTATTAACACTAACACTCAAAGGAGAGATGCCTTTCCTTCATATTATTCAGATCTTTAATGATGTATTGGGCACCCAAGAGAGTATCGACCTCCTTTTCCAACAACATTAACTTCAGCGAAATTAACGCTCTGATACCATTGAAATGTTTCAGCTAATTTTTATTTTTATTTTTTGTATTTTTCCTTGACTTATGGTATAGGCGATTTGTCAAACTATTTGCATTTAAAATCACTCTATTCTCAGTTTACATAAACTATCATATATGTTACAGGATTACAAGAGGCACCAAAAATAAGACCCAACTGAACTTATTGCATTAATATTTGGATAATCAACAATACGTAGGAAAGCTGAGCAACAATACATAAATAGATTCTTTGAGGATGGATTGGTTGATCATGAAAATAGACCCTTTGAGGAAGGATTTGTTAACAAAGAATCTTGGCTGGAAGTAAAAGCCATTATGGACATGCAATCGGATCCAAGCAAAGGAAATGGCAGAAGACTTTCCTCCCCCACAACCTAAGCAACCAATAGTACCATTATATTTCTCTTTCTACAAGCCGTAGGGTGCAATCATCACTCTCTAAGATATCAAATTCATGCCTCCTCTAGACTTGAAGCCTGGGATATTTTCATTGGGAAGGGATTTTACTAGTGACTCCCTTTCCAATCCAACCCCCACAGATTTATACCCAATGTGCTAACCCAGGTGTGTGTGGTCCGTAAGGTCTGGTTATGGTCTTTCCCCAACCCGATATTTCCCCAATATAGGATATTGGGATTTATCAAATCCTCCTCCATTAGTCAACCCTGCTTGCTTTCCTCCATATTGTCATAAATATTTTTATGACTATCCTACCTCAATAGCAGGATTTCAAGGTTCTTTCCTTTCTTTTTAAACGCTAATGACCAGTCGATATTTTCCCATAATTTATTTGTCAGGTAGGTTGATTTCCTTTCTTTTCAAGTGCCGATGAGATAACCTTTCTTATGGATCTAATTTCACCTCCTCCCTTTCGACCAACCTAAGAGGAAGTCAATTTGACCCATAGGTATAAGGAAGGGTTAGGTAGAAATAAGGGCTAGGTAGAAATAAGGGCTATCAGAGGTGGGACTCTTAGAGGTGTAAACCAGGGTTAGATATGATTCAGGTTTAGTTTGCTTTCCTCCAGAGATAAACCTATGCAATCCAACCTTACTGAGCAGTCCTAGTCAGCTGAGTGGGTGCTAAAATCCTATCCTCCAACCATGCTCAAGGATAGATATATCTTGACCAAATTTTTCCTTACTGTATGGGCTTAAATTAGGGGCTTTGCTTCCCCAAACTTGCTACATGATATTTGAATCACTTATATAAAAATGGGATTCTCTCGCCAACCAAAAAATATGTATTATTTCTTTTTTTATGGCTAGTAGCTTATCCACTTGGCTTCCCTACCCATGTGGGCAAGACCTTCCCACCATGACCTTCTCCTACTCCCAAAGAGCTGGAGGAAAATCATCCCAATCAAAGCAATAGACATTGTCCATGATGTTAGAAAAACAGGACAGCGGAGCAATAAAATAAAACAAATGCAGAAACAAAAACATAGAAGACACACAACACAAGAGAGACACAGATTTACGTGGTTCACCCAGTGTGGGCTACGTCCACCAGAGAAATTGCCAAGTCCTTCCTTTATTATTATCCAACAAATGAAGGGATACAACCTACAAAAAAACCTGCTGTAACTTCCTCTTCTTTCTCTCACAGTCTCCTCTCACAGAATACAATATTCACTCTCATACATAGCCGCAATAAATTTCCCTCATAAAAGAGGGTTTCCTTCTAGGGAAAAAAACCC
>CBVK0100154960.1:0-26318 GCA_900067695.1 Picea abies
CCCAAAAATATAATAAAGGTGGGTTTACCCACCCAGTTTGAGAAGTCGGCCCTACCAGTGAAGAGACACTTCACACATGCCAGACTTGTATAAATAAAGAGGCACGCCTCACTTAGACACAACTCACTTGCTCATTGAGAGACAAGTTTTGGATCTGCTGTTGGAGAAGAAGGAGAGATAGAGTGGTGCATATCTGGGAGAGGACTTTTTGTATTAGTTTAAGAGATCTCTTGGCATTGTATTGGCTATCTATATTAAGGAAGTTTTGTTGGGTTTTCTTCCCCTAGAGGGTTTCCCAGGATAAATGTTGTGTCTCTTGTCATTATGTATTTCTCAATGATCTTGGATTATGTTATTGTTATCTAATGAAATGCAAACAACTATAATAATGGCTTAAACATTAACAAGTAGTAGGGGGCAAATTGTGATGTATCTCAAGTTGGTGAAAATGGTCATTAGAACTTCATCACAGGGAAAGGGTTTAAAAAAAAGAACAGACTCTTTTTCTCAGACCGCATTGGTCAAATCTATACTCTCTCGTCTAGTAGTGAATGTATCTCTCCTGTCGATACCAATTTTCTTACGAAGGAATATGAAATTCAAGGTTTTTATTTATTGAAAAAAACATATATCAAGTTTATAGGATTCAAGATGAAGAGGTTATCTCTGACTCCTATATCATGTTAGGAATTTGTAATCCATGGATCCGCACAAATACCCTCTGGTTTTTTTTATTGAACTTCACATCCCAATCAGTGCTTTAACAAGGTGATCACAAAGACTTTCCTATGGATCTGCACACATACCCTCTGTTTTCTTTTAATTGAACCTCACATCTCAATCAGTACTATAACAAGGTGAACACGAAGACTTCTTTAAATAATATTTTATTGCTAATAAGCTGTCCACTAAGGTTCCATTCTCGGAATAGCTACACCTCAGACTAGGCACAGCCGAAGGTAGTCTGCTATGCAGTGCAGCACCTCCAGGTATGATATGTCATAAAAAAAATTCATGCTGTTCAGAACAGCTGCATATTTCATTTTAAAAACATGCTAACAGAGAAAAAGATAATCTGGCATCTTCATCACAGTGATTGCCTTCAGGAAGAGCTTACTTATTTGACTTCTTAAATAAATATTGCTTAATATTTGGACTGCTTCAACAGGATCACTAGTTTGCTGCTGACAAATGAACCATTTCTCAATGTTAATAATCATCTATAGTTCGCATTGCCTTCCACGTTGGAGGATAAAAATGCATGTGGATGCCTCAGCAACCTTTAAGTGCCACTGATTCATGATTTTCTCTTAAACATCACCCTTAAGAATGCCGTGGATCTTCCTTGAGGGGAAACAATCTTCTTAATACTTCTTATAACGCAATCGTATTCCCAAAGTATCATAAATCCAGTCCAATGGAGAAGTGTAGGGGCCAATTGTCAAAACATACATTTTGCATGCATGAGGCTTCACTGATGCTGTAAGGCTGCCTTTATGATTAGCTGCTAGATTTCTGTGCTGTAATATCCACACAGAGAAGGCTATCAGTAAAATAAATAAATAAATGTCACCTGCAACTGAGAATTAAGTATAACGGGCACGCCACTGATGACCATCCTAAAATGTTTATGTGCAACTCTGGGCATGTAGATGAAATTTCTGTTTCCTTGGATACATTACCCTCCATAAGTTCCTGACTTTCGCAGAAACGGAAGAGTGAAGTCCAATGTCTTTCCAACGTGCTGTGATCGTAGCTCTTGATGAACTTCTATTCCATAAAATTATAACCATACGGTTGTCCGAAAGCGGACCAGCCCAAACCTGCATTGCCTTCCCAAGCTACAGTGAGAATGTGGGTGCCTAATAAGCAGATTTATATTTGAGCCGAGCTTCGCCAGATCAAAATTAAGATCAAAATTAAAATCATTGAGCTTATAGATTTAGGCATGAGTAAGATTTATATAAGAAAAAAGGAGTGTTTGAATGGGACGGATGTAATTACCTCAAGATCATCTTTTTGCCTCACTCTTCTCCCCTGTACTCCTAGTGGGTCTGCACACAACAAGATAGTTCATGCTCAAATTTGAAGAAGCCTATTGCAACAGACCGACGGAAAAGAATCTTCAATTATTTTGGATATTTTCTTTAAAGTTTAGAATGTTTTGGAAATGGAAATGAAGCCACTTCTGCTCCTGTATAAATGCATTTTATCCCTCAGAGATTGAGAAAGGACACACCTTGATTGACTGCAATGACCTCTTCATTGCCAAGGATCTTTAACATTTTATCACTCAAAAATCTCACGTCACAACCGATCAGCAGAGGTGCCTAAATAGCGAAACAGAAACATAAAGAGATTCAATCAATCCACCCAGCAACCCATTTGATGCAGAGTCAGATTGGAACAATACATTGAAGTTCCATGAAATGGACTGAAATCAGTTAAATCCTTTGAAAAATGCTTTTGTTTATAATGAGCATAAATCCATAACTTTAGTTTGGGTGATTTCTAATAGCTTTTAAATCTCAAGAGCAAGGAACCATCCCTGTAAGACATGGCATGTTGAATACCTTCATAAGAGCCCAAATACTGAAATGTGAGCGGTACTCCTCCGCAGTCATGTTACCATTCCCGACCTCTAACATGTCTGGATCTGAAGATATGGGAAAACATACAAGGTGTCAGAGGAAATCAACAAAAGACAGCAACAGAGGACAGCATTTATAAGTTATTTGAATTTCATTTCCCTCTGTCAGATACAGCATTTCAAAACCATGCTTGT
Source organism: Picea abies (assembly GCA_900067695.1). NCBI lineage: Eukaryota > Viridiplantae > Streptophyta > Pinopsida > Pinales > Pinaceae > Picea > Picea abies. Next base: position 2,786 of record CBVK0100154960.1, read on the forward strand.
AGTGATCTGAGGAACAAGTTGATAATATTTATAGCAATGGAAGAAGTAAGAAGTGTATGATAAAAAGCTAAAGCTACTGATATTTTTCTGATCTAGATGCTCTTGAGCTTGGAGCGAAAGCATCCATGCTAGCTCTCCTTGCTTATGTAGAAAGGGGGAATTTGTGTGACTGCGCCTTGGTTCTATTATGTATCATTCTTGATGTACATTTATCTTGATTCATGATGAAATATGTGATGAATTTTCCAAAAAACAAAAATAACAGCAACAAAAAGCCATAACCAGTCGATGGTAAAAAATTGATTGGAGCACATCTTACCCAATATAAACAAAAACCCAAAATAAAAAAAAATAATAACAAATCCTAGAAAAGATCTAAATCTCAAAGACATGGCATGGTAAAATTAAGTAGTAGCAAGAAAGGTCGTTACCATTCCATCCACCAGGTCCTGCATAGTCGGCCCAGATATTGTTTTGGTCTGCGCGGGATGTTATACTGGACCAGAGCAAGTCATAAAGTAAGTATAGAACTCTCCAAAATTGCCAAAACAAATGTCTGAATCTTTGCCTTTGATTTGCAAATAATATGAATCATAAATAGTGCATTTCAATCCCTTCCACCATGCACAAATTGCCTACACCATACTTTGCATGGCCATGCGTTTCAATCCCCGATTTTCACACCGTACACTGAAAGTTGAGGCCAGAAAGGGGTAAATGTAATAATGATATCTTTCTCCTCATATTTGTATCACCTAGAAAACAAAGTAGCAAGATTCGGCCATATTGGATTTTGCTGTATGGAAATTCGGCAGTAGTACAAATCTGGTAAATTTTCCACACAGTATGGAAATGGTACAGTCAACTTACTTTTGATTGTCTTTGATAATATGCCTCATGTATTTAATCCTGATGGACTCATAAACCCAAAAACAAACAGCCCAAAAACCTCAAAAATATTTTAAAAAATATTGAATACATCCTATAAATATAAACTAAAGACAAAATTTCCAAGAAGTGAATTATTTTTTCTGATTTATGAAGCGTTCTTGAACCTGAAATTCTTCTAAAATTTGGAACAAAATGCATATTTTCTTATCTAGAAGTATAATTCCGTATTGGAGCTGTAATGGATTTTTTTGTTACGTATCAAATCGTATTCGAATTCAAATTTGTATACAAATGTTTCTACTATGCTAGAAAGCCAAGACTTAAATAAAGCTATAAACTACTTATGGATGAAATCTTGTAATCTATGAGTGAAATTACAAACAGATAGAATGTAATATCAAAGATTTGTAAGCAGATGGTGCAGACCTCTCAAGCTACAGTGAAAACGTGGGTGCCTCATAAGTATGGACTTATGTTTCAGTGTTGAGTTTCGCAGGCTAAAAAAAAGTGCAATTTTAAATCTGAAATCATGGATCCCTCAACAGTAAGAACAATTTGCAAATGTCCAGTAAATTACCTCTCCCATTTATTCTCTATGTCTAGTGTTGTTCTCCAGCTGTTTCCTACATTGCGAGCCCAAGTAGCGGGATTATCAACACCCCTGGAAAACCACCAAAAAAGTCTATCAAAGTCACCATAAAAATACTTCTAAAACTTGATGGTTTGAATGTTAGTCAGTATAAATTTTTGATAGCATCCAGTGGTATAGAAGTTTACACAGAAAGCAGAGAAGCCTTGCATACCACTCACATAGAGAATAGAATATCGGATGGCCTGTCTTAAGAAGTGCATCCCTCATCCTTGGGTACCTGCCATACATACAAAGATAAACCCTTCTGACAACTGAAACTATGAATTGACTCCAAATATGAAACACTGATGAAGAAGAAGCTCACCTGACTTCAGGTTTTGAACCATCGTCGAAACAGTTATCATATTTGAGATAATCTATACCCTGTTGACGCAATATGCATGAGCCACTACTTCCAATGTTGATATTGCAGCATTTAATTTTTCTTCACAATCTACCAAATCTTAACTTTACACACACTAAAGAATATTTCTGAAATACCCATTCAGCAAATGTCCGGGCATCTTCTTCCTCAAATCCTAATGAGCCAGGTTGCTTTTGACATGTATATTGCCTAAAGCCAAAACCCCAAGTCAGGAAATGGGTTTACAAATGAAAGTAAGAAAAACTGGACCTTACCCGAGATCAGGTAAGGTCCTGAAGGATCTTAACTAAGCTCAAGTAAGGTCCTGAATGGATTTTGGTTTTCAGGAATAGGAAAGCCTTGCTGAGCTTACCCTGCATCTGAATATATTCCAAGCTTCAGACCCTTCCCATGCACATAGTCAGCAAGGGCCTTGATGCCGAATGGAAATGTCCAAGCACGAGGAATCAGCTTTCCCTGTAGACACACACAGTTATATTATGTTCTCTCATTGTTTGGGTTTAACAGGAAACAGAAATGGCAATTATTTCAGTAATAAAAATGCAGGCACTACATGATACCAATCATTTTTCTCCCAGTTCCTGTGAACATAATTAAAACATTATTCACCGTACCTTAATTGCCTTTAAAATTGTAACCAGTTAACTATGTTTTTTATTCAAGAGTCCTCCATTTCCTTCTTGCAGTATAATGTCTGCTAAGAACGTTCAGTAAGACCTTTCAGGATCCTAGCTCAGGTACGATCTTTCAGGACCAACCTTTCAGTATGCTTATCCTTACTTGAGCAGTAAGACCTTTCAGGACCAACCCTTCGTTCTAAGACCATGACTAAGACTTTTCATGACCAACCCTTTGCTCTAAGACCATGACTAAGACCTTCCAGGATGAACCCTTTGCTCTAAGACCATGAATAAGACCATTCAGGATGACCCTTTCGCTCTAAGACCATGACTATGACCTTTTAGTACCAGCCTCCCGCTCTAACACAGTGACTATGACATTTCAGGACCAATCCTCTCTAAGACCGCGACTATGACTTTTCAGGACCAACCCTTCTTGCTATGAGCATGACTAAGGCCTTTCAGGACCAACCTTTTGATATGTGTGGTGAATCAATTTCAAAAGAATCAATACATTCATGCAGTAAAAAGTGATTTTGCGGCAGGGCATGACTTACATCTGTGTCTCTCTCTAACTCGGCCCAGCAATCATCTGTTATTCACACAAACATTCCCAGAAGTCAATCAGACAATTAGCGAAATATTCTCTCGGAGAAACTGGGGGACTATTTTCCGTGAAGGGACTGTTTCTTAAGCTTTTTTCACAAAATGACAATCATCGACAAACAGCCTAATGTAACAGAAAACTCTGTTCACACAAATACTAAAAAATTCATATGAAATCCAACCACATTAGCCCAAATCTTCTCTAAATGAACGTAACAGGAGTACCAGTATTGAAAATCGGCATCTAACTCTACAAAAAGCCTTAGATTAAATTTTCCATTGCATTGCATTTCTATTTATCTGAGGATTAGAAAAATACCTATATTGATATATTTGTATCCAAGTTTGGAGAGGCCACTTGATATAAATGCATCAGCTGCAGGAATATTATCATAAACAAATCAAATATTCAACAATGATCATCAAGATCAATCCCTGCAATAAATGAAAGTCGCTAATAACAAGTTGCATCGTGCATTAAACATTTGCAAATACCTGTCTCCCTAATGATATTCTCACTCACATTGCAGCCAAAATGGTTCCAACTGTTCCATCTGCAAGCCATAAATCATGTGTACAATACCTTAGTTCAAAACCTACCTCATATAACTCCTGCATAAATGAAATAAATGCCTTACAGATTCCAGATCTCACCCCATGGGAGGCGTTCTCGCAATGTCACTGTTATACGGATCGCCTGCAACGTATGTAACCAAACAACCCAATGCAAAAAACACTGAGTAGATTGAAGATGCCATAAAAAAAAACTGGATTAGTGAACCCATCTTACAAAATGTGGATTTGTCCATGGACTGAAACAGGCTCAATAGAGAGTCCTATAATGCTTCACGGAATCACTATTATTCTTATTATTTTCTTGTGATAAATCCTTCTCGCAATTTCAGAGCCAGCGGAGGCCAAACGGAAGTATTTCAAGGCTGAAACAGAGAATTTTTTTCCCTGGCCTGAAACTTGTGATTGAAGCGAGTGTTTTGGTGGGTGACAACGCCACAGTAACGGGCTGTTATATCGATTGTTGGCTTCTCTCAGTAACGCAAGTATCATTAACAAAAACAAGTATCAATTGGTTTATGGCCCGCAGTTTGTTCGCTTGGTTGAATTTTGGCACAGTACGGTCAGGTACTTATCAAATACCACCGAATTTTGTTTGTATTGTATGTTTTATATAATAAAAATAATAATATTATTTAAATGTTTCAAACACATAAAAATGTATTTCAAATATAAAATAAATGTATATAATAATGATTGTATTGTTTTGAGGGGTGACGAATGCAGGGATATTTTATGATCTTGGAGGAATTGTGAAAGGTGAATTTTGAATGGAGATTGGGAATTGCCATCAACATTCAACAATGAGGTAGAGTTATTTGATGTTTATAAAGTTATTCAAATTCTTAAGAAGCATGGGTAAGGTAGGTAGTGGTAGTGGCAGATTTGTGAATTATTGTTTGGGTGCTTTGTCAAATGTAGTTTCGAAACCTTTGTACATGAACATTATATTTCATATAAGTCAAAGCTAAGGATTTTAATGCACTTGAATTCTTCTAAGTTTTGCGTAGAATTATAGATTTTTTTGTTAAATGTTGGCGTAAGATGCATCAAGGTGCATTAAGAGTAAAAGTTGGGGAGAGTATTTTGTCTCCCCTACCGTGACTTTAATTGTGTTTAATCCTTGACATGAGAGTATTTTATAATTGTTATGTCATTCAAGTTAGAAGGTATAGTGAGTTATGTCTCATTATTCCCTCGACTTTTAGATACTTCTCGTCCTTGGCACCAAGGCATATAAACTACATAACAATTCAGACATGCAATGCATGTGGTTTCTGGATAACTGTGGGGTTTAATGTATTAGTGGTATGCTTGACAGTTATTTTTGTGGGTGCCTTGGACACCCTTCACAATGGAACTTTGAGTCTGGGAGCTTGTTTCAGTTGTTTCCTTTGAGGTTCGATGTCGAAGCGCTCTCCATTTTATGAGATACTAAATCAATGCTCAATCTAGTCATCCTCTGCTTAGCCAAGCATGGTTTATGGGCGATGTTATGTCTAGTGTGACCTAAAAATATAAGGGTGTCCAACGATGCAAGCATGGTGTTGTAGAAGATCAAAAGCTTGTGGTGGCTTCAAAGCATTAATGGTGTTGTTGGCATGATGATTGGGAGGACACACTAATACTAGAATTTGAGAAATAGATAGATATGCAGTGGAGACAAAAAGTCAATTGAATTCATTGAAGCACCAAAGGAAGATATGGGGGCTTTTATGAAAGTTTAGAAACACAAATTCTTGGAATTGGACTTGAAGGTTGATTCAATTGTCTCTCTAGTCTCACGATTGTCTAATGTTAGTATCGGGTCTCGGCTAACATCTCTCTTTTCTGCTAAAATAGAATCATTTTTCTCTTTGGATGCACAAAAGGAAATTCAAATGGGGCATACCCACTTCACGATTAAAAGTGGGATCGTTGCAAATGACAATTGTCAAGAACATTAGTAAGAAGAGGATGCGATCTTCAAGGACCTTAAACATGGATTTCAATTGACAGAAGATGCCATGTATCGACCTACTTTCTAAAATTTTGTCTATGTAATGTTTTGTTGCTTTATATTTCTTTTGGGATAGTTTGTCCCACAATATAGAAGCTTTGTTCTTTAGTTCGATACTAGATAGATATCAACAAGGTTTTTTGGTTTTCAAAACAACTTCTTTAATCAAGGACTTTGGTCCTCCTTGTTAGAATAATGTAGATGTGCTCATTTCACCATAGACATTGTTACACCATTGTCACCCATCCATAGGCACAAAGCCTCCCCCGAGCACCTTAACCTTTGGCATAAAGAATGATTCCGGGAAGCCACATCAAAACCACAAATGACCAAGAGAGAGCACACCTTCTCCAAAGGTAGTGCACAAGATAAAGATACCGGAAATACTGAACAAGAGAAAACTTCCCAACAACAATTGTTGCTCCTCCTCCTCCAAACTTGCACACTATTTTTGGTTTTTTGGGTGAGAGTGAGTGAACAAATGAGCCAAGATGTCCTCTATTTATACTAATATGTCTAGTGACTTTTCTGGCTGGACTGACCTAACTTTCTGGTAATTATATTTTCTATTTATCTTTTTCGTGTGGAGTTGACTTGTCTTCCTGGAGTATAATACCTTAATATTATATATTTTGTTGAGCCGACATGTCTTCGAGGGTTTTCACACATCTGTTTAGGGTTTCTCTTGCTTCCAGAATATTCTATTATAGTCAAAGGTTACATATGGAGATTAATACCTCCTGCAACTACCATAATATCAACACTGCTTTTGCATTGCATTATAATGTTGTACAAATGAGTCGTAGTTGTTTTCTGATACAATGATAATCATTAATGTTAAAAATAAAATGATTGTATTGTTTTCATTGAAACTAATTTTAGTTTATCAGATCTTCAAAAAAATGATAAAAATAAATAATTATTTTTCATTAACATTTATTTCTATATTCTAAAATATTAGAGAGAAGGTTTTAAAAATTCATCTTGTTTTGATTAATTAACAAAGTAAGAATTAAATTACAAAACAAATAATTTCCTTATCATTCTTGGGTTGGATTTATCTATTATTTATTTGTTTTGGGTTGGAATAATAAATTCATATTTATCAACAAGATCATATAGCTTAGTCCTTGCCATCTAACTTAACAAATTGAAATGAATGCATAATTTCATTCCAACCTTCTTGGCCAAAGAGACGAAGATACAATGAGCTTTGTTTGTTTCTTTGGTTATGAGGAAGAAGTCTCCCCTTTTATGCATTCTAGGGGATTTAAAGGGGCTTATGTTAGCCATGAAGGAGGATTATCAAGGTGAGCCAGTCACCAATGGTGTTGTCTATGGTTAGAATGGTATTACATGGGAAAATGCTCACTCATTCGAAGGTGGTGTTCACATCGGTTGGGTACATGCATTGCCATTGGAGAGGATGGGGTTTTGCACGGGCACCCATTTTTCCAAATCATTTATAAACTTAGATCTACCATACTTGAGCATCGATCTACTATTTTTAAGAGTATAATTATCTATGTTAAGTGTACATCAACATTTCAAGCACATTTAGGAGCTCCTTTGGGCCTGCCCCTCTCCTTTGATCTAAGTAAGTGATGTGGGTAGGATTATCAAATTTTTGTGAGGAATATTGAGGGGAACTCCATGATTTCTTTGTTGATAAAAGCTTCATATTCCATCGTTCTCCTCAAGTAGAAACTTCGAGCCAAAATGGGGATCCATGTGGAATTTTACCAATTACTCTATGTGGGTAAACAATTGGAAGATCTACTCACTTTGTCTTAGTACAACATTTACAAGGATTCTACCATTTTTTTAGTCTTGCATTTATGTTGGGGTGTAGTGGGTTCTAGTTTACCCTCTTCCTCCAATCCAGTGTCTAACAAGGATGCGAATCGATCCAAGTCATCTCTTTCATCATAGCAATCCCCTATTATACCAAATCCATATATTGTTGAGAAAATGGACGAGGTGATAGCTTGGAGGTCAAGAATTTAGAGGTAAATGAGCTCTTCTTATCTCTTAAATCTGAGGCAGTGACCTATAGATTTAATCAGTTCTTGCCACAATCAGAAGATCTGCACCAATGGATATTGGAAGCTTGAGACTTGATATGTATAAAATATATATTTCATATTTAATAAATTTATTATTTGTTTCTTATTCAAATGTACAACAACGTGTATAAATACACGTACATGAGTAGATTCACGTCTTTTTAGATAAAAAGACGTGACTTTACATTAAAAGTAATAATTATTACATTAATGATTTAATTAATAATTAATGGCATTGTAATATACACAAGGTATATTACAAGTCATCCCTCCTAAAAATAAGCTTCGTCCTCGAAGCATAGGTAAAGACGAATCTTGTTTCCAGGTCATTAGGTACTCTACAAAATAGCTTGCACATCCTTGAAATGTTGTCTTTCCTATATTAAAGTAGTTCATTTTGCACAATCTCCATGTAATGTTCCCAACCAATTTTCGGCCAAGAACTAGGGTTTCTATCTGATGTTTTGTGTTTTGTTTTGCAGATTCCTACTACAAAAGGATGTGTTGGAGTATTTATATTGAGTTTATTGCATAGAAGACATCATAACACGTATGGAACTCATGATAATGAAGTAAACACATAAACAGAGACAACGAGCTTCAAATCTGATTGACCTTTATTTAGATAGAATAAGTGATCTTCATACATAGATCTGCAATATATGGTACAATATAGGAGATATACAAACCCTGGGTCTTCCTCCTCTGAATATAACTGATAATAAGATTAATTTGTTTCCCTTCTTGAATAGATTCCTTCATATCCTTGCCGGTACGACCTGAATGAGCAGATATGGAGATAGTATGACCCTTGAATGTTGGATCTGGAACTGGTACAACCCTAACTGGATGGAAATGCTCAATGTTTCAGCCTCCTAGTAAATGGAATCCAAATGATGTCAAAGCACCCTCAAACTGTAGATCAGAGGCTCTAGTGTAGGAATGAAGCAAGTTAGAGTAAAACCGCTCAAGTTTTCCCTCAGATCTATGAGTATCCTCAATGGGAATTGTGCCCTCCTTAAAAAATTCTTCCTGAGCCAAATAAAATAATCCAAAGGGGATACCCTTGGTATCAATGCTACAAAAGGATGCTATGACCCTAGAGATGAACCTCCAATGGCATAAAACTACAGATCTAGAATCCTCCAAGCAGATTGAACCCTTTCTCTTCCAAGGATGCACCCTATTGTTGAAAACCATTCAGATCAGTGCACCAACTCCAAGTTTTATTTGTTGAATACCTGTGACTAGATTAGAATGGTGAGGGAGGGATATTTCACCTCCTTGGCCAAGCTTGAACCAAGAACAAAGGAATCGTTCACCTCCTTGTTGGTTGCTAGGGTTTGTTTACTCAAAACCCTCAAAACGTAAGTTGTCTAGCTCAAGAGTGCAAAGTGAAAAAGTGAATAATGAGAATAGAATGGTAATAGGTGTGCCCTTCTCCTTCTTTTATAACTCCTTTTCTAATTTCCTATTAAGTTTCTTTTTCCACGTGCTAAGGGTTTTAATTTAATCTTCCTTAGTCTTTTACCAAAGTCACTTTAATAATAAAACTTTAGATCTTTTTAGTGACAAAAACCACATTTTCTTCCCCTTGCTTATCTTGGACTATAGTCTAGAGGGGTAGTTATACTACTACATCCCTGAGCTCTTGTGTCAATGAGAAGGGGATATTACACTCCAATATCTTTTGTTGGTTGATTGAGTGTAAATAATGGGCACTTATGTCCTCACGTTTCAAAATTTCTTCCACCTTCAACAAATAATCATTATCCTCAAACTTTATTTTATCCCAAGAGAGGCAATCTTCAAATGTGAGACATCTCTGTGAAACCAAACAATCAACAAAAAAATTGAGAATTTGTCGGGCCTGATCATCCCCTGCAGAATTGATTGTTGCAATGCATTCTTCTAATTTGGAAAGAAAAACATTTGCTTCAGTTGGAGTCTCGTTTAAGAGACCTTCAAATTTGGACCTTGCCAATGTGAGATAGTGGTGAATATTATGTGGAAATTAGGGAAGCGTACACATAGGTGCCTACTATTTTGGGGGATCTTGTGATGCTCCATAGTTCTCAGTCAGGTGAGGGATAACCATTTGGGTGTTGTACTTGGTTCCCAGAGTTCCATATTCTAGAAATGGCTTCTAAAAGTAAACACACTTTGAATATACATACATCTTGGCATTGACATTGTCCAAAGCATTTAAAACAATATCAACCTCATTTTTCTAGAAGGAGTCACGAAAGAAATTTTTGGTATCTGGGCTCACACGATCTTGCATTACTTCAACCTGTAAACGTGGATTGATTGTACTGGTTGTTGATGCTGCCACTTTTGACTTTTCCTGCCAAATATTCCAATCCCGAGAAAGGAAATGTCTGCTAAGATTACTCTTCTCCATAAAGTCATCATCTGTTGTAGTCAACTTCCCATGGCTCCCGCAGGAGGATCCCATGAGGGCTAAGTTTTTTAGAAGCTCACATCCCATAGAAACAACTCCCACAAGAAATAATTCCGCATCTTCCAACTTTTTATGAGTCTCTTTTCCAAATACAGAAATTTGGGCATCATAACGACAATTCAAAAGCCTCACGTCCTCTAGCCCAAGGGGTTCTATAGGAAGATATTCCAATGAATCGAAATAGAAGAACTGGAAAAGTGGATGAAACTTTCTAGAACAAGCTTTCATGATTACCTTCCCAATGATTCCACTGAACATAGATGCCATGGGATTCAACATTGCACAAGAACCACTTGCAAAATTCTTGAACACATTTACATTTTCATCAAGGGCATTGAAATACAACCTAATTAGGTCGTTTTCACTGTCATTTAAAGCCTTTTCCACATCAATAAATCTACTAACATCTTCTTCTGAAGCAACACGAGGGAAACACCCAAATTGATGAACAAATTTATCGAGAGCTCATAAATCCAAGTGTAGAATTGTAGGGTGATCAAACTTGGATAAATTGTTGAGAACAAACTCATCGGGATTTTCAAGAGCTTACTTTAGTGTCTTAAAATTTAGGAGCTTGGGTTTCTTAACATGAGTGACTATGCCACCCATCTCATAGCATCCAAAATTAGTGGCGTCTTCCTGTAGATGGAAATAATATGGTCTAACATTCATTATTTTTCTTGACTTGCCATCATTGAGCTCACTCATACGTTCAACTTCAGAGAAAACAATGAATTGGAGCTTAACTAAAAATTCTAGTTGGACTAAAAATTGTGAGATCCTTTTGCGCTCTAAAGACTTCTTTGCGGTATAGTTATATTTTGAGGATGATTACAATAAAATATCTAAGGAACCTTGGTTTTAGGGAAGAGAAGGGTTCTTTATTACTCCATGGTTTCCAGAGTATGACTCTAGAACTATAGTGGTAACCAAAATTCCAGTCTGGGTCCAACTCTCAAATATGCCTCTTCCCTTTTGGCATCGTTCAATGTTATGAGATATTGGAAATACTTTGGGTAGTTTTTTAAAGTCTAATAGTGAGAGGAAACAATAAGGATTGTTTACATATGTATGTATTTGTGTGGAGATCGACCTTAGTAAAGATATTCAAGACACAATGTTGTTGAAATACATAAACTTCAAATGCATCCAAAGTTTGGATTATAAAAATACAACTTTTAGATGTTGGTATTGTCATCAAATAGGGCACCTTTAGGAAACTCGTCCACAAGCAAGAAGTCAACCTAAAAAGAAAAAAGGGCAGTTCTTCAAATCTAAAAGTTGGTAGCCATATGATCCTCCTCTTTCAAAGGATGAAAAAGAAGAGAGTAAGGAATATTTGTCCACTTATGAGGGTGAGAAAGTCAATAAAGAATGATGGTATAAAACAAGCAATAGAAGACGTAGAACCTTTGGACACATTTCCCAAAGGGCTTGTGGTAACTATGGATGTTTCATCGGGAGGAATGGAGAGAGCACATGAATTTGAGAGTTTCGACTCAAATAAGGAGTAGGCTCCTTTGTCTATGGAAATTGAATTATAGATGATAGTTGTAGATCCACCCCTAGGGGAATGGACAAAGGTGAAAAAAATGAAAGGGAAGAAAGGAAACATTGAGGATTTTTTGCAACCTTGATTCATTGTAAATTATATTTTGTTCTTATAAGGATCCATTTGTTTGACTATCTTTGAATGCTTTAAGAGCATATCTATGTAATGTGTTGTATGTCCCTAAAGAATGTGATTTCCATTTTTTTTGTGAATGGAATTTGTGATTTTTTATGTGGGAAAAATCTGTAATATATGAAAACTTAACTACGTTATAGTTATATTGAGTAGCAACTAAAAATAATGTGTGTGTGTGCACACACACGCGAGAGGCTAGTGCAATAGTTCTTTAATATATATATATATATATATTATATATATATATATATATATAAGGTTTCTCTCTCTCTCTCTCTCTAAATAATTTTGAACTTGAAGATAAAAAGAACTCAAAATACATTTTCCAAATTGGTTGCTTGAAATAATAGTTTACCAATAATTAATCTTTAAAACAATTTCCATTTCAAACCCATAAGGAAATCATAATGAGAAATTTGTTTGAATGCTTGTGAAGAAGATTACTAAAAATGGGAAGTGAATAATCAAAACTAAAACTAAACCATAATCAAATGAAAAAAGTTGTGTGTGTGAGTGAGAATACCAATTACATTTTGTTAGATTTTCTTAATTTTTTTTCAGAGCAATAGGATTACTAGTGTATTTAGATCTTCTTTTAACATTCAATAACCATATACTAAAATATATAAGCAACACATAAGCAAGCACAAAGAGACACAAGAGTTATCCTAGGGAAACCCCAAACTCAGGGAAAAACCCAACCAACCTTTCTTAGATAGATTCCTTTTGATAATACAATCAAACCATGAACAATCTCTTCTTCACAAGAGAAAACAAATAATGAAGAACCCATGATACAATACTAGCGCACCAACAACTACAACAGTAGCATCATACAAAACCAATGCACCTCTTCCCAGAGATAGCGCACAAGAGGAACCACCACCAAGAATAACCAAGAACTCCAGTTGTTGCAGAATTGAGTCTTCTCCTTGCCTCAAACTAGAGCCTTCTTCCCTAGTGAGAGATGAGTGATTGAGTGCTTCCAAATGAGCAGGACGTCTTCTTATTTATAGTCTTCGAGTCACTTTAGCCGGGGTTGACTTCTTCTTTGGGAAATTCTATTTCCCCTTTATCTTTTCCTGTGGGCCAACTTCTCTTCCCGGAGGTTCTATTTCCACTTTATTCTTTTCCCGTGGGTCGAATTCTCTTCTAGGGTGTTCTTCCACTATTCAATGGTCTTTGTTTGACTTATGGAATCTTCTTCTCTTCTAAGAAAGGTTGTCTAGGAGGAAAATACCTCCCGTAGGAGGAAAATACCTCCCGCAACTACCAAAACATCAACACTCCCTCTTAGCTAGGGAGGTATTCTACCAAGATGTTCTTTTCTAGTAGTCCAATGGATACCACTATATTCCAGTGACTATACTGCAATCATCTAGTAGCCCCAAGGATACCACCATGCCATTAGTATCTCAAAACTTTTTTCATAGTCTCTATGACTATGTTGCAATCAACTAGTAGCACACAGCTACTACCATGCAATCTAGTAGTACAAAACTACTGCCATAGTCTCCACGACTATGTAGAAATCAACTAGTAGCACACAAATACTACCATGTTGTCTAGTAGTACAAAACTATCGCCATAGTCTTCATGAATATGTAGCAATCATCTAGTAGCACACAATTTGCCATAGTCTTCATGACTATGTAGCAATCAACTAGTAGCACACAACTACTACCATGTTGTCCAGTAGTACAAAATTACTCCCATAGTCTCCACGACTATGGTGTGATGTTTCTCCTCTCCTAGTAGTATTATTCACACCCATCCACTAGGAAAGACTATGACCATATCCCCAAGGCTATGCCATGGTCCAAGACCATGCTACAAGTCCCATTCACACCTCGCCACCTCACATGGCGTAGGAAAGACTTGTGTCAGGCTACACATTACTTCCTTAGTCACTCCACATAATTGATTTGGGAGACCCTTATTAAATGGGGAGCCTACTAGAGGAGAAACAATACACCTCCCTCTCAATGAGGGTGGAAATTATGCATCACGCCAAGCTTGTCTCTAAAGTACTCATACTTCACTCTAGATAAAGGCTTGGTGAGAATGCCCATTATCTGCTCATCTATGGATATGTACTGAAGCTCCACTGCTTCTTTCTGCACCATGTCTCGAATGTAATGATATTTGATCTCTATATGCTTTGACTTGTCATGGGAGAGAAGATTCTTTGTAAGATTCACACAACTTTGATTATCACAATATATCAAAGTTGGCTCCAAATATAAATAAAATAAACTTGCAAGCAACTTCTGAAGCCACACTGATTCACAACTTGCAACACTGGCTGCAATATACTTTGCCTCTGTTGTACTGAGTGCCACTAACATTTTTTTTCTTCTCGATCATGAGATCATAATTGATCCCAAACTGAAGCAACATCCTGATGTGCTTTTCTTTTCCATTGCACTCCTCGCCCAGTCAGAGTCTGTATAACCTTGCAACTTTACTTCACCATCCAAGACATGTCTAAGTCCATATCCTACCATACCATGCAGGTACCTCAACACATGATTTATTGCTATCTAATGTACATGTCTAGGCTCAACCATGTACTGACTCAAAGTGTTCATTGTAAAGCATATGTCTGACCTGGTGTTAACCAGGTACATCAAGGATCTGACCAACTATCTATACATTGTGGGATCATCCAAATATGAAGATGAATAACTCAAGAGCTTCATATTAGTAACCATAGGTGTGGCCATGGACTTGCAGCCCATATCCCGAATCTCTGCAGGATCTCAACTATATATTTTCTTTGGCTAAGAAAAATATTATCTGGCCTCTACCACACCTCCAATCCCAAGAAATAACACATCAGACATAGATCCTTCATTTTGAATTTTGAAGTGAGCTCCCTCTTGCACCCATCTATGAGCTTCTCATCCCCTGTAAGAAACAAGTAATCCACATATAGGACCAAAATCAATGGGAAACCATCTTCAACCTTGTAGTAAATGTTGGTATCTGTATCATGCTTGGTAAACCCCAAGCTCATCATATAACTATTTATTCTTGCATACCATGCCCTGGGTGCCTGCTTAAGCATGCATAAATATTTCTTCAATCTGTAGACATGGGACTCCTTCCCATGTATTACAGAACCTCGTGCCTTCTCTATGTACACTTCTTCTTCAATTACACCATTCAAGAAGGCAGTATTGGCATCCATCTGGTGTAATTTCCACCCCATAATGAAGGCGATAGCAATAATAGATCTGATGGAAGTGTACTTTGCTACTGGAGCAAATGTCTCATCATAATCTTCTCCCTCTTTTGGGGAGAATCCTCTAGCCACAAATCTCACTTTGTACTTATCTATGTTTCCATCTACAGCATGCTTGATCTTGTAGATCCACTTGGAAGTCACTATTGACTTCCCTTATGGTCTCAAAACCACTTCCCACACGTCATTCTTCATGATGGATTGATACTCTTCCATCATGGCATCCTTCCACACTTTTTGCTTAGAAACTTTCTCAAAAGTGGAAGGTTTTGATTCAATGATTTCACTCATTAGCGCCACATAGATGGAAAACTTGTGTGGTCTCTTTCTCTCTCTAAAAGAGCCTCTGGGAGCTGCATGTCCTTCAGCTTCCTGCAAAGTGTTCCAGAGTAATGTTGGTCTTCCTGGTAACTGTAGCTTCTCTGGGTGGATCTACAGGTCTCTCTGACTCTACTGTTTCATTCTAATATTATAGAATGTGTTCTTTTGGAGTAGAGTCAACCATTATTGCATACCTTAGAGCCTTCTGCTCCTCTCCATCCTCATCCATGTGAGACTCCCTAGATTTTATGAAGGCTACTTCTCCATCAAATGTAACATCCCTATTGATCTCAATCTTCCTTTGTCTGGGGATGTATATTCTGTAAGCCTCTAAAGTATCACTGTATCCAACGAAGGTGCCCTTCTTTCCTGAAGGCTCCAACTTCGTTCTCTTTTCCTTGGGAACATGTATGCACACTAGACAACCAAATATTCTCAAGTTGATGACTTTTGGATTCTTTCTGGTAAATAATTCTTCTGGTGTCTTGTTCTCCATATCTTACGAGGACTTCTATTCTATACATATACAATTGTACCATATACTTCTTCCCATAGGTGCATGGGTAAGTTCTGGTCATGGATCATCTCTTTAACTGCTTCTACAATCGATCTATTCTTTCTCTCTGCAACCCCATTTTGTTGGGGGTTGTAGGGAGTTGTCAACTCCCTCTTAATCCCTGCTTCTCTGCAAAAGTATTTAAACTCATTTGAGGTGTATTCACCTCCATTATCTGACCCCAATATTTTAATATTACTTCCATAGATATTTTCTACTAAAGCCTCGAATTCTTGAAACTTGGTAAAAAAATCATCTTTCACTTTCAAGAAATAGATCCATGTCTTACGTGAGTAATCATCAATGAAAATGAAATAGTACACAAATTTACCTAGAGAAGGTATCACCATTTTTCCACATACATCTAAATGTATGATATCCAAGATCCCCTTGGATCTGTTGTCACTGCTTGAAAAGCTTCCTTTGGCATTCTTTCCAAGTGTGCATCCTTTGCAAACTTCACAATGTTCTACATGCATATCTGGTAGACCTGTAACCATCTTGCTTAGAAATGGTAATGCTCTGTAATTTAGGTGAGCAAGTCTTTTATGCCATAGCTTACTAGAGATAACATTGTTGTGTAGAAGGGCTTGTTCTTGGTGTCCTTTCAGTTTGTACAATCCTCCCTCTCGGACACCAACCACGATAACAAAATCTATGCTTGAACTCTTGGGCCATAAAATAACTTGGACATCCACAAAAGCTACCCTGAAGCCTTTATCTTCCAAAGCATAAATAGAAAGAAGATTTTTCTTCAAGCCTTGTACGAACAATACATATTTAATTGAGATAGAATTACCTAAATCAAGCTGGTAGGAGGCTTCTCCTACTCCTTTGATTGCATGTCTGGAATGATCCCCAAGCTCCACCTGAAGGGATGAACTCTTCTCTGCCAATTTCGTAAGGGAACTTCTGAACCCAGTCGTGTGCTTGGAAGCACCATTATCCACGAGCCAAATATCACTTCCTTGAGTGATAGTACCTATGAGTGATGAGACAAATACATATTCTTCATCCTTTGATTCCTTTGTCTTCTTTTGGGATGTGGACTCTTCCATATCTGTTGCATGTGAATGATGTTTTCTCTTTCCTTTCTCATGAGGACATTGAAAAGCATAATGTCCCAACTTATTGCAATTGTAACATATAATTTTTGATACATCCTTCTTATGGTCTGATCTTCTAGTCTTATTTGGACTGATATTTCTCCTTTCTTTCCTTTTCTTCACATGAGTAGTAAGAGATTGGTTTTCTTCATCATTTGTCTTCTGTGATTTGGATATCAATCTAGATTCTTCTTGGGTACAGTTTGTCCACAACTTGTAAAAATTGGGCAATTTTATTCTTGCACAAATTCATTGAACAAATGGGTCACAAGAAGAAGGAAATTCATTAAGAGTAGTGGTCACAAGATCTGTATCGTTCACTGAATATCCAATAGCTACTAACTAGTCCTTGATCTGTGAAATCCTCATGAAGTAATTGGAAACTGTTTATGACTTGTTCATCATCATGTTTCTGAGTTGATGTCTTAGGGTTAGCTTCTTGCTAGTGTTCTTGCTTTCATATAGTCTAATTAAGGCATCAAACATCTCCTTTGGTGTCTTCAATTATGATACATTAGGTATCAATTGATCTTTGATTGAATATGTCAAGATTCTCTTAGCCTTGATTTCATTCTTCTTGAACTTTTTCTTGGTGTCCGCTTCTTCTGGTTTTGGGAGAAATTGTTTGACATGATCCAACAACTCATTCTATTCTAGAATGAGGAGTATTATATGCTTCCAATATCCAAATGTGTTTGCTCCATCCAACCTATCCTCAACTCTCATATTGGTAATCATTTTCATTGGTAGAAACCCTAGATTTGAAAATTTGCAAAATTTCAAACTTCACCAAACTACAATTTGAGAGGTGTAGTGAGTGCACTAGGGTTAGGTGAGTTTCTATGATGTGTATATAGTCCCAATGAATTCGAACAAGTTCTCAACGAGCTTGACAAAAGAATGTGCAGCTACAAATCTCAAGATCTTTCCTTCTAGTGGTTAAATTGTTATGAAGGTAACCAACTCTGATACCATGCTAGATTTTCTTAATTTTTTTCAGAGCAATAGGATTACCAATGTATTTAGATCTTGTTTTAGCATTCAATAACCATATACTAAAATATATAAGCAACAAATAAACAAACACAAAGAGACACATGAGTTATCCCGGGAAAACCCCAAACCCGGGGAAAAACCCAACCAACCTTTCTTAGATAGATTCCTTTTGGTAATACAATTAAACCATGAACAAGCTCTTCTTCACAAGATAAAATAGATAATGAAGAGCCCCTGATACAAGACTAACACACCAACAAATGTAGAGCACCAAAAGCTACAACAACAACACCATACAAAACCAATGCATAGAGATAGCGCACAAGAGAAACCACCACCAAGAATAGCCAAGAACTCCAGTTGCTGCAGAGTTGCGTCTTCTCCTTGCCTCATACTAGCACCTTCTTCTTGAGTGAGAGATGAGTGAGTGAGTGTGTCCAAATGAGCATGATGTCTTCTTATTTATAGTCTTCAAGTCACTTTAGCTAGGGTCGACTTCTTCTCTGGGAAATTCTATTTCCCCTTTATCTTTTCTTGTGGGTTGACTTCTCTTCCTAGAGGTTCTATTTCCGCTTTATTCTTTTCCTGTGGGCCTAATTCTCTTTTGGGGTGTTCTTCCAATGTTCAATGGTATTCCCTTGACTTCTGGAATCTTCTTCTCTTCTAAGAAAGGTTGTCCAGGAGGAAAATACCTCCCACACCTACCAAAACATCAGCACATTTAGGGTTTATTTGTTAAAAAAGAGGATCAAAATATTATAAATAATTTTTTCTCATTTCCATTTGCTTGAAATATTGACAAAAAAATATAGCATTCGGAGGTATGTTAATAGTTTTGTTACAATCGCCCCGGGGTGTAGAACAATCGGTGATGGAGTGTATTGTTAAGGCACTTCGTTATGTGAAGTCATCGGTTCAAAACCCTCGACTAGCCTTGTGTGTCGCGTGAGGAGCCCCATTGGCATGCCTAGGGTTATAGTAGTACCAGTCGGATAAAACGACCACATGTCACGTGAGTACGTGCCTGACTAGTTGTTGTTTTCCCCAGTAAAAAAAAAAAATTCTTTTACAGTCTAGAACTCTTCACCCTCTTAAACTTAGTTAAGAAAAACCTAATATGAAGAGGATGATAACTTTAAATCTTCAATCGATTGTATTATTCTTTAACCCCAAATCATGAGAAGAGGCCCAATCATTGTAGCTACCAAGTCCTCGAGAAGGAAGAAGCCTCAACCCGAACCTGCATACCATATTTATTCTTTAGTCAGAACCCATAAAGGTATGGTTAAATAAACCTAAGTTTCTTTCTCCTACATTGAATTCGAGTTTAAGTGTTACATATAGGGATCACATAGCACCCTCAAAGAGTTTTTGTTGATATGTAGAGATGACCTGAACCTTTAGTTCTCCTTTACAACAGTGAGAACTCTTAGAAATTTGTAGAATTATCATAAGGAATCCCTTTCAAGATGGTAGAGTTGAGCCTCTATTACCCTTGATAGACCAAGGAAGACCAAGTATTTCTCACGTAGTGCACAGACCAGAAAATGAGAAGCATAACCTTGGCGTTCTCCATCCTCCCATCCATGAAACCCTAGTTGACTTTAAATTCGAGTGGAATCCCCCAATAATGGGGAGAGTCATCTATAGGTACCTACCTCAGATTTGTTGAACTACCATTAGAAGATAAATTAATAACATCTTAAAACCCTAAGCTAGGATTATCGACTATAGAGGAAACATATTTTTCCTTGGTGAAAATCACAAGGGTGGAGAAGAACCTATGATCAAAATATGACAAATAATTGTTTACCAATACTATTTGCTTGAACTGTTGACAATTTTTTTTTAGCACTAAGAGGTATGTTAATAGTTTGATTGCAATCCATAACTCTTTACCCTCTTAAACCCATTTACAAAAAACTAATCTGAAGAGGATGATAGCTTTAACTCTTTAACTAACTGTGGTATTCTTTAACCTCAAATTACAAGTAGAGACCCAAGCATCATAGCTACCAAGTCCCTGAGAGTGAAGAATACCCAACCTGAACTTGCATATCATATCAATTATTTAGTAAGAACCCCAAAATATATGGTAATATAAACCTAAATTTATTTCACCTACCTTGCATTTGAGTTTAAGCATTCCCTAGAGGGATCGAGCAACACTCTTGAAGAGATTGTGTTGTTGTGTAGAGCTAACCTGAGCCTTTAGTTTGCCTTTACATTGGTGAGAACCCTTAGAATCTAATTGCCAAATTGTCATAAGGAATCCCTTCAAAGATGGTAGAGTCGAGCCTCTGTTACCCTTGAAAAAACCAAATAAGAGTTCTCGCTCACGAAGCATGAAGACCAAAGAATGAGAAGCATAACCTTGGCATTCTCCATCCTCCTAGCCATGGAACCCTAATTGAGTTTATAGTTGAGTGGAATTCCCCAATAATGGAGAAAGTATCATATGAGTATGTGCCCTAGATATGTTGAACTATTAGTGAAAGAGTAGTTCTTAATAGTTAGAAACCCTAAGCTAAGATCATTGACTATAAAGGAAGCATATTTTTCATCGATGTAAATCATAAGGACGGAGAAGAACCTTATGACCAAAGTTAAATCTATCGTCAAATACATGCTACATACCTAGACATCAATGTAAATTAATGTAATATTTATTTTTATTTTTAAATCTTTATCAATGATAAAATAAATAATAAAACTAATAAAATGAAATAATTTTATTTAAAAAATCATTAATAAATATTTTTTTCAAACTTTACATGAACATCAATAACTAACTTATATTTCATCAATATTTTTGTTTCTAAATAATAAAAATAAACATAAAACCTATCATTCTAATAACATGAAAGTGAGAATTCACTATGATAATGCAACTAATTGATCAATCTTTATGAGCACTAATGCATCAATAAAAACAGAAATAAGTAACAATAAACAATTAAAGATGCATCCACACTAATAAAACACACTCCCAAAAAAACTCTAAAATACATCCATACAAAAAAATGTAAAGAAATAAAAGTTATTTACATTTTATAATTAAAGCATAAAACAATTGAACTTAAGTTGCATTATTGTTAATTTTAGAGAGTAAAATAGTTGGTCAATATATTCAGTCCGTATTTAATTATTACTTCAAATTCCACAAATACTTTTGTGATGTTTCAATCTTCTTCAAAATTATCAATTTATAATAAAAAACAAATTATTGCTTCAAATTCAGCAAATACTTTTGTGATGTTTCAATCTTCTTCAAAATTATCAATTTATAATAAAAAACAAATTATTGCTTCAAATTCAGCAAATACTTTAGTGATACTTTAATCTTCCTCAAAACTATCGAATCACAATTAAAAAAACAAAAAAAAAAATTGCAACATTGTTATCCACTCAAACCCAAATGCTTTTTAATCAGATACCATTAAAAAGCAGAATGCCACCTACACCTCTACATAAAATAAAATCATTAAAACAAAAGCGCAAACACATATAAAAGAAGATCATTAATTTAAACTATTAAATTAAATTGAGATAATTAGCGGTGTACACGATTGAGTGGAAAATATAATAACAATATATAATTCAAGTAAAAATTAAAGTCGATTCTGTGAATCATCACCATAAAGGACACGGGTGGGGCTTTAAAAGTAAAGAGATTATGATTCTAATTAAGAATAGTGAAATAATGTGGTATGCGGTACAAATTAAAGATTAAAGATGGTATGAGATTTAAGTGACTAAAGTAAAGTTGGTATGAGATTTAAGTGAGTAAAGTAAAGTTAGAGGGGGCCATAGATGTAGTTGGATTGGAAAAAGGGAGGGAGCATGAAGTCAAAAAGATCAAACCAAATGTTAAAAAGAAAATAAGACAAATAAAAGGCAATAGAGGAAAAGAAAATAAAACAAATGAAAGGTAATAGGTAGTAATTGAGGATAAGAGAATAAGTAAGATTGTTAGTATAAATATGATGATTTTAAAACTTTATAGGGTTAGTATAGATTTGATGATTTTTAAACTTTAATAAATTTTGAGTTTAATTATATAAATAAATTTTATTTTCAAAGTTAAAATTAGATTTATTAGAAGAATATTAGAGAGTGGAGATAGTATCCACTAAGAAAGTTAATTGAACCAAGTCAACTCATTCATAAAGAAGATCGACTAAATTAGATCATTTAATGCACATATGTTGATAAGCAGAATGAGAGATCAACTAGATTAGGTGAAAGATGTGGATTGACAAGTTAACATTATTTTTTTTACCCAATTATATATTCCAGGAGAAACCTCCTGGGCACTTCCCCTCATTTTAAGGTACCGAGAAACCTCCTAGGCACTTCCCCTCATTTTAAGGATGGTACCCAAGGTAAACCCTAGATTCTTCAAGGTATAAGGCTAGGTCAAGAACTCATGAATAAATCATATATAGCTCATCAACAATTGGCTCACTGAGAGAAAACGTGTCACAAAGTGGGAGTTGAACCCGACGAGGAGGGTAACAACGTTTCCTCACAACTACTCTAGCCACACCCAAGTGACTCATAATGTTATGTTTGTTAGACAAATGTTAGCAAGGAGGGGATGCCTATATGGAATTTGGCGATTGAGATGAGTTGATTGGATATTTGGCATCGATTACCAAAGGGAAGTCAAACCATTTGATAATTGAAGGGACACAAGAGAAATTGAAATGATCTAACTAATTGAAGAATCAGAACCAACTTAGAGAGTTGTTGCATTTATAGAGTAGAAGAAATTTTCTTATAGAAATGGATAGGCCTTCACTTTGCTACTAGGGGTACTAGACATTGTGAAACATAGACCTATGGATGTAGAATCTTGAAGCCCATGCAAGATTACAATTGTAATTACTCACTAATTGACATTCTCTAAAATTGATAATAAATGGATTTTGTTACCCATGAGGTTTCTCATTGAACACATATATGTGTAGTGTGATGGATGTTTATGAGATTGAATGTCCATTTCTTATGTTGTTAAATGCTCAATAAGAGAAGAAACCTAAGTTGTAATATCTATTAGACAATCATTTTGTTTAAATGAATTTACAGTGTAGGTACATTGGGTATTTGACTTACCCATTGGAAATGTATTAGTTTGGGATCATAGAAAATTTCTTGTTATATTGAGGAGTGCATGGAGAAAACTATATTGAGATATTTATACGGCAAAGAGACACCATTGCTTGTAATTTTCTGTAGTCGTGCTTCAAGTCGAACTACAATGGAAAAAGGCCAAGAGATTGACACAAGGGAATATAGATTAAAAAAATTGGAGACATGTGTTGAAGGTATTATAAAACTGTTATCGCTCAGTTTGTATTTCAGGTTGCAAGGCTAAAGGAT
>CBVK0100154961.1:0-26318 GCA_900067695.1 Picea abies
ATTAGCCTCCAAGAGAAGAATTCGACGATGAATAATAATATATAATGAATAGACAAATGCCCAGAATGAGAAGTCGGCCCAGGCAGTTAGCCAGAATTAGTATAAATATAGGAGGCCAACTCTCATTCTGGTAGGCAGTCTCATAATTTCAGTGCCCAATCTTGTGCGCACTACAGTGCCCAGTCTTGTGCATGGGTTTGAGGAGAGCTTCCATTGCAACTACTGCAACTAGCAGATCAAATTTGGCTTGGACTATCTCTTGGATAGGGTTTGGACTATCTGATCAACTCTTGTTGGTGCGCTATCCTTGGGGAAAGGTGCACTACCCTTTGTTTGGCTACCTAGCCTAGGGTTTTCTTCCAGAATGATTCTCTGTCAAGGTTAAGGTGCTCGGAGGGTGGATTCGGCCTATGGTTGGGTGACAATAGAGATATTTTCAATGATAAAACGAGCATATCCATTATATTCTAACATGGATGAGGAGGAAGAATCAAGGTGCAAGATCATGCTGGAAAAATTTAGCAAGCTTCTCTATATCCCTTCATTTTCTGAGTAGCATCGCATACCTGGAAACTCATTTTCCAGTGTTCCTTCCTTCTCTATATAACTATAGGGTGTGTTCCTATCCCTATTGAGTTATCCAAGGAAGATACTCACCGCTGAGTTAATTCTTGAAGGTCTTTGGAGGAACCCAGGGAAGTTGGCTCTGAACCAACACCGAAGGTTAAATCAAGTTGTAATTACCTTTCTCACATTATTGTTAATAGAAGATTTCTCTTTCCCTCCTATTGTGCGTTTATTGGTTCATTGTAATGGTATGTGCTAATATCTTTCATGTATATTTGAATCTATGGACATGATATATGTTATTTTAATGTATAACTACCTTGTAGCAACCTATTCTTGGTTTCCTATTGCAGGCTAGTTCTGGTAGAGATCAAGAGTGCTTCAAGAAGTGAGAGTGGGTATCGACATCGAACGAAGGATTCAAGGTGTGAGGCCTCTCCTTATTTCTTTCTCTCTTTCTATTGATAAAAAGTAGTTATTTCATGTATGCATTGATATAGATTAGGGTAGGTTCTATCTTTTGAATTTGGTCTTGCTCTTTTGTGACTTGACCCAAATTCACGAGGGAAATATCCCTTAAACACTTATCATAATTTAAGGTAAGGGATTTAGCTTATTATAAAATGTTGTAATTTGGATTTTTGGCCATTTTGAGCCCCGTAATCCCCCTTTCAATCCTCTTTCGTCAAATCATATCCCCCCATGTTCTTGTCCTTGTTGTCTACAATCGATGTTGTATTATTATTATTATTATTTTCAATGTATAATATTTACATATTACAATCGCTTGGTCCTTGGCTACCTTGTTTGACTCTTAGCCTTTTGTCATGTGTTACCCACCCCAGCCTAGGGGTAACTAAGGATATGATGTATCAATTCTCACAATTATCTGATCCAGGTAGAAATATGTGGCCACCCACCTATTCCACTAGCTCAAAACAGGGGTTTCCACTTTGGCAGTTTTTCTACATCTTTTTGGGTCCTTTCGCGGTCGTTTTGAGGCCCTAAACAAAGTTTTTTGGGCCCGCCAAAATCACACTATAGGATTTAGCCAAAGTGTGATGGTAAAATGTGTAGTCCTTTTCTATACCTTTCCAATGAGCTATCTTGCGACCCAAACAGAGATTGTATGCAAAATTTACGCCATTGGGAAATTGACGTACTAACTACCCCCATTAGGGCCCACAAACTTTTTGGAGCTTCATATTTCAGGGTTAGGGTTTTGGATTTTTATTTTTGCTAAAATATCCTCTAGAGCCTCATTGTAAACATCATCATATTCTTGTGAATGAGCATAGCCATCACATCTCTTCTCAGAGATAAGCTTCAATCATTCTAGCGAGTCATCCACTCTGTAATTTTACAAAGTAATTTTACAGTTTATGTACATTATCTCATTAATAAAAATTGTGCATTACTATATCTCTGTGTTTATTGCAATATCTCTGTATATTTCATTGTTATATCTTTGCCTTCATTTCATTCTCTAAATATTCCAGATCAGTGGTATCAGAGTAGGCTACTACTTTTCGTTTCCTAGTGTATGTCCCCGACGAGGTCAGGGTATAGAGAGCTGGGTCTCAAGCTAGTTTCTCTTGAGGAAAAATAGTCTCTCCAGCCCAAGTGGCCTCCCATGGTGGAAGAGAAGCGAAACGAGGGAGCAGAAGATCCCATCAAGTTGTTTATCACAAAATCCCTTGTACAATAGAGGAACATGATGTTGGAGAATTTTGTCCAAATCCTTAAACGATTTCTGACAAAACATGCGCGTCTTCATCAAGAAGTCACTTTGGAGACACTTCCCCATTCAAGGTGCAAGTTAATTTTGATATTCCCATATTTGAATGACAGATCGATGCAAATGCTTTGGAAAAATGGTTAAATTTTCTAGAAGGTCATTTCTCTTTTCATAATTTTTTTGACAGAGAAAAGATCACATTTACGCTCCTTAAGGCTCTCCCTCATGTCAAACACTGGTGGGAAACTTACTGGGAGAAAAATTCCACAGAGGAGTTTGGAATATTTGGGGCCGAGCCCACTTGGTATTTTTTTTATGGATGCGGTCAAGGATAAATACTACCCTGTGCGAAACTATGACGACCAATACATGAGATGGACCACACTACATCAAAAGCAGGACCAAATAGTGTTGGAGTTCACAAATACCTTCCATACCTTGCGCACCAATATGGGTATCAAATAATCTGAGCGACATTTGGTTTTGAAATACTGCGAGGCTCTACACAAGTACATCTAAACTGAAATGGAATTTCTAGACATCTCATCATTGGGAGCCGCTTATAGATATGTTGTCAAAATCGAGCAGAAATTTAAGCAGCAGAACAAGCGGGAATTTGGGTCTGCAAATCTGTAAAGTATGGTAAAGGAAACCCTAACTCATAGAATAGATAACCTCAAGACAACCGGTCCAAGCTGCAGGAAAAGAAGAGAAACATGAAGATGAAGAAGGACACTGGGAAGTGGTGCAATTTCCATAAAATCCCTTGGCACAACACCGATGAATGTCGCCTGAAACAATCATTGGTATCCGAACTCAAGGAAATAGAACCAAGCCCCAAATCAGACTTCGATTTAGAAAATAATAAAAGGAGACAGATAATTGATGCAAAACCCACTTCTACTGTCACGACCACAACAATCCAACCGAAAGAACCAGAGGATATCTAGGAGGGGGAGTGCCTTCTCCATTCACAAATGTGGGTGAAGGGGACCCCACTGCATTTTATTGTTGATAGCGGAAGCTAGAAGAACCTCATTTGAGCAGAGGTCATCAAGTAGTTGGAATTTCCTACAACACCACACCCGCAACCATACAACATTGGATGGCTTCGCCAGGGACAATATCTTCGTGTCAGCCAGCAGTGTCGCCTGTCATACGACATCAAGCCCTTCAAGGATGAGGTACTGTGATGTTTCCCCACTGGAAGTCTGTGATGTTCTGTTAGGAAAACCATAAATGTGGAGGTGTCATATTGTTTATGAGGCTTGACTCCTTAGCATCATTGTTACTCTGGAGGGTCATCCCTACAGGATACTAGAGGTAGTTTTGACTACTGTCCTGAAATAATAGTGCAAAAAAGTAATCTCTCATACCAAAAAGTTTGTTCATAAGAGAAGGAAACTACAACCACTACAACCTCAACCCAAGATGCTTCTATCTAGTAGAAGTAGATCAACAAGATTGTAGAAGACCACCAAGATATTCCTATTGCACCTATGAGGGTGCATCCACATTGCCTAGTCAAACCAAGTTATGATAACTCCATTCATGTTCTTCATGTTGCATGTTTATTCAAATATTCCTCCCACACTCAAGAAGATCATGCAGCCATATTGGTGTTGGCCCTCGACCAAGTTTTGAGGAAATCTTGGTCAGGTTTGACCACTTTTTGGACTTCGACGCAGTGATTGAGGAAGGAGCACCCAGGCGGAGCCGAGATCGTGGATCTCACTTGTTTTGCGGGCTTTGTGGACCCAACAAGGGATTACCTAGGTTTTTTGTAATGGGTTATGGGATGTTTGCCCATGGGTTTTACCCATGATTAGGCCTTATTGTAAAAGTATAAATAAGTGTAAGAATGTTTTGTAGAGAAGAAGCGATGTAAGAGACTTAGAGAGCGAAGTCTAAGTGGCTAAGTGCAAGTAGTTATGAGTGCTTTGTGAAAAAAAATGTGTATGTAAGGCTCTGTGCTCGATAAAGGAGTTGGCTCTGTGCCTTGACCTAATTTTAGGAAGGAGGATCTAGTGCTCAGTGTGCAGATCTCCTGTCCTCTGTGAAGATCGACTCTGTGGCTTAGGGCACAACAACAGATGGATGTAAGAGATTGAAGAATAATAAATAAGATGAAGTAGTTGGTGGACGTATACCCACACTGGGGTGAACCACGTATATCTTGTGTCTTTTGGTTGCTTTGTGCTGTCTGGTTTATGCTATGAATGTATTCAGTGCTTTGCTTACTATGTTAGTTAGATAGATCCGTTGATTCTTAGTGCTTCACTTAAAGATGAATGAATGTTATATCTAACTCTATGTTGAGTGCTAAGTGGGTGAAGTGTTTACTCTTTCTTGTTACTACGTTGATTCATATTAGGGTTTGTATTGCGATGTTAATAAAAGCTAATGAACTAATGCATATCACCTTCTAAGTGTGGCTATAATACTCTACGAAGTGTTATAATCACAGATCTGTGTCCCAGATTGGTTACAGACACCTGAGTCCTGTAACCCCCCCTGCTTCTACCTCAGGTGAGACTTCACTTGCTTCACAGTTGTTGTCGAAAGGGCTGACAATTAGGGTTTTGTTGGTGCATTGTTGAAGCATTGAACCCTGGGTCTGCCCCTTTGCCAACAAATGGTTCCGTTGTCAGGACATGAAATTGTGATTGCTAGGAACTGAAGTAAAGAAAAGAGAAGTTCTATGCGTAGATCTGTTGTTGTAGTGCGCAATACCCTACTTGACTTGTGAATCTCTGTGCTAAGAAAGAAACCCGATCTGAAGAAAAGAGGTAAGATCTTAAGAGAGGTAAAGCTTTGTGTTTTGATAGAGTAAGATAAGTGAAAGTTTTTGTTTCGAAAGCATGAATTTAGGTATGTTTAATAGATTTTGTCCTAGTATGAAAGCTAGGGTGCAGTTGGAATAAATCATTGATCTAAGTAAAGCTAATAGAAATGAAGAAATATATGTTATTCCTATGCATAGAAATAATTTTTGGACTAATAAGTGGATGCAAGAACCTAGACAAAATTTTTGCAGATTGCAGGTCCAACACTACGATCCCAGTGTGTAGTACATGAGAAGTTGAGGAACATACAAGAGGAAAAGAGGATTGACACTATGCTATAACTGGAGAAGACCGAGACATCTTTCTAAGGAATGCCCTGGTACAGGTCCTGTTTTTCTTTGTTGTAAAATTGTTGGTCATGAGGTCGAGGATTGTCAAAGGATGATTGCTAAAGTTGAAAGGATGAACATGAAACAAGAAAATAAAAGTCTAGAGTCTAAGAACATGTTAGAGAATCAGAACGAGAACGGATCAGAGGAAGTTTAGACTACATTAGTACAGTTGAAATAAATTATGGATGTTCATGAAGATATTAGTTTACCAGAGATCCTAAAAGAAAAACAACACATAAGTACAAGAATAGAATACTTCGACTTAGACCGTGTCTTGGATGAGGAAACACAAGTGAATATTATGACAGAAGGCACTTGAGAAATATTGGGAAATCCTACTAGGGTACTTTCACTGGGAAGGATAGGATTGTTCAAGGGAAATATGATAACCTTATGTGGAAGAGTTACTGATGTACCTATTATTATCCATGGAACATCGACTGAAGAAGAATTTGAAGTCATTAAGTTTGTTGAGAACATCGCCTCTTTCTCACTTTTATTAGGAAAGACTTGGATTGAGAAAGATTAGATCAGAAGGAAAGTAGAGGAAGAAGCTACAGAAAAATAAAATCAAGAACTAAGGTATTTCATAGCTATAAAAATAGATCGTCTGATAGAAGAACGAGAAGTTACGTCGAAGAAATAGAACGCAAGAGAATTAGTTGTCGAAGTTGAAAGAATGCAAGAAGGTTTGAAGGACCTATCTATGAAAGAAAGAAGAATACCCACCTTGGAATTAATAAGAGAAGAGGTATTAACTTCGAAACCTTTGAGAGCACATCAACAATGCGAAGTCACCACGCTAAGAGAAGATAAGAATACGAATGGAAAGAGAATTCCAGAAACTATTAGAGAGACTCAAATTACAGGGAAGAAGGCAAGGAAGATCAATAAAAAGAAAGACAAGTTAGAAAAGCTACAGGAAGATACAGAGAACATATGGAAGACTTCATAGATTGGAACCGCGCAGGAAGCATGTTCGCAATATTTGAACCTCGCCAGAAAATCAGAACCGAGTAGAATGGGACTTCGCCTTGGTGAAGCTATATGACCGTTGGAGGTGCACCGACCATTAGAATGATGCTCCAGAATGGCCATGAAACACATTTATGGGGGGATGGACCGCTTTTGGGACGTTGAGACCACACCATAACGGACATATTCACATTGATGGAAGCATTCCTTCTCGTTGGAAGAATTTGTTACCATGCTCACTTATTTAACCCATCAGACGTTGCGTTGGGACCACTTTTTTCCACCCGTGATTAACTGATCTAATAGAGAATTGATTGTGTGTCGAGCCGTGTTATCAGAAACTAGACGTTGTTGTTCGTTTGCCTACCCTGACCTGTCTATTTAAGAATGAGAATGTCGGGTGAACCCACTTAGTTAGAGAAGTCCGTCGAGGAGGTTCTTAAGAACTTCATGGCTGATAGAGCTATGTCTGAAGGAGTACAGACATCTTCGACCAGGGGACTACATGCATCCCCTTTAACTGGAAGATGTTATGGTCGTGTTAACCCCGCGATTGAGAAGTGAAGTAAGCATCACAACGATATGGTGAATGAAAATCAGATCTCGTCGATCTTACCAAACTATATTCCACCATTGGCTAGCGCGGTTAACCGTAACAACATCCCACGCGACTATGAATACTTTTTGACCACTGCGTACATCCCGAAAGGAATATGCGTAGTTGGGAGCCAGTTAGGACAGATCTCGCTACTAAAGAAAAATGACTTCAACCTTGGAGATAGAAAGAACTACCCTATGCTCACACCCCACAGATACTTGACGAAGATGACTAGGAAGAAGCCTCGCCTAGTCTCCCAGCCTTGGATTAAGGAGCTGGCACAGTCCACTATACTAAACGTGATGAAGATTCCCCATTTTGGTCGTCACCAGGAGGTTAACTCTTGCGTTAAAATCCTCTTTTCATGATACCATGGTGGATACCTATGGCTCAACTGGCGGATTACTATGGATCTGGTGCTGATCCACTTGATTACAGGATTAAGCATGCAGGGACCTAACCCTCAATAGTTTTACCCAGGGAAGGCCTCAGATTGCTCCCTGACATAGTGCATCAAGGAGGCTTAAGATGAAGTCGAAAAGGGAAAGAGAGGCTACAAGGCAGCCTCTATCTAGGATGGTGGAATGCACCTAGCTTGCCAACTCATAGCTGGAAAGCTCGTAAGAAATAATCACCCCACACAGGTCACCGGGTTCGTGGTGGACCTCACAGGAAAATGTTTGGAGGGAATGCAAATGAATTGGGTGATTTACCTCATCAATGAGCTCGAGAAAGACTACCGCGAAGCTCAGGATCAGGGATATGAGTTCCACTTTAGCTAGCTTCTCATGTTGATTTCATTTGTCGTTTGGAAAATTCCGCTAGGTTTGCTACCTTGTGGTACACCAATGACATGTCGAAGCAACGACAGTCGAACACTGTGTTCCATGTGTATTATCAGCAACTGAAGGTTTCCATTGAATAATTTCCACGCATGGCACCACGCACCTTGAAGTAGTACAGACTGATAGCCAAGTTCTGCGGAAATCGACATTTTATCTATATCACTACGCGCAGAGACAAGAGAAAGGAAGAGTTACAATCATATTACAAGCTGACAGATGAAGACATGGAATAGATCACGAAGGACTGGTCGGAGGAGTTCCTTGTACTGGTCGACGAAGAATAATTGTTCTACACTGACATCATAGGAATCTCCCTTGTCACCTGAGTTGAGCATGCAGGACAGTCCAGTGTGAAGAAGAAGAAGTAAAAGGAGGATGTACAAAATATAGAGATTGACGAGGAGGATAACACTTCTGAAGGAAATGGATCCGACTTTCTAGGAGGAGGAGACAAAGCAAATGGAAAAGGAGGAGGGGATGAAGGATAAAAGCAAGGAGAAGGAAAAGCTACACCACCGAAAGATCCCCTTACTGAAACAGTAACACCGCAGAAGAGGAAGGTTTCTCTGTAGAAACCTTGAACAAGAAAGAAGACGCGGGATAACAAGCCCTAGTTAGAGACCACGCTCACGGAGGAAGAAATAAGCTTGGTCCGTGGAGCCATGGAGGATGCTTCTGAGGACATCTTGCAGAGATATGGAGTGAAGCAAGAGGATCTTTATGAAAGGGTCAAGAAGGAGCTGAAGGAAATACAACAAGCTTTTCACTTGATCCGTGTAGTACCTATTGCGCCTTCTTCACCACAGGTTGCAGAATTGGGGGATGAACCAACCCAATTAAGAAGACTTACAGATGTGATAGAGGCTTGACTTCAGAGAATCCAGGAAGAAAAGGAGAAAGCTATAGAAGCCTTGAAACAAGAGAAAGAGGAAGTCTTAGAGAAACTACGAGTTGCACGGTACCGTGTAACCGCCTATGAAAATGAGAGAGATGAGTTTAGGGTGATTCTCAAGGAGGACAAAGAAAAGATACAGAGAGAAAAGGACCAGCTTCTCGCAGAGCAAATTGTGGTCAAAGAAGCGGTGAATAAATCACTTCTCTCTGTGCCAGGATTCACACAGGGGGGACATGAGTCAATCAAGGTTCAAGTGGTGAATCTCGCTAAGGCCATCCAACAGCTTCAAGCAAGGATAAAAGAGTTGGATATCCAAGCAGTACCGAGCACTCCGCAGCTTGTGTGCAACCAGAGGGAGGAAGCCGCTAATAAAATAGTTGAAAGGATAAGATCCCTCACCTCATAATGCAAACAACTGAGCGATAGAAGTGCGCAGACTTATGAATGCCTCACAGAAGATCCAGAGCTAAGGAAACTGGAAGCGCGGTTACAGGAAGTGCAACAACACACACTATCAGTACATGCACAGATAAAGATGCTCACTACAGAAGAAAGAATGAAGATATCTCAGGAATAACGCATGGTACAACAAGATATTACTGTCATTCAGGGAAGGGTAATAGAAGTCGCGCAGAGGCTACAAAATGTGCAGGATGAAGCTTGCAAGGTGTTTGAAGAAATTGAGGGACAAGGCTCGCAACTGGACCAAGTGGTTGCGACAGCAGAACAACGCCTGGAAGGGCCTGTTACAGAGCAGATGATCTAAGAGCTTGTTGATAAGGAGGCTCAGGGGAAGCAGGAAGTTGAGGCAACTCGAGGATTTCAAAGCAACGTTTCCTAGACCTGAGTGACTTGGGATGAGTCACAGGTGAGTGTTGGGGGCATGTTGGCCCTTGACCAAGTTTTGAGGAAATCTTGGTCAAGTTTGACCGCTTTTTGGACTTCAACGAAGTGATCGAGGAAGGAGCACCCAGGCGGAGTTGAGATCGTGGATCTCACTTGTTTTGCGGGCTTTGTGGACCCAACAAGGGGTTCCCTAGGGTTTTTGTAATGGGTTATGGGATGTCGGCCCATGGGGTTTACCCATGATTAGGCCTTATTGCAAAAGTATAAATAAGTGTAAGAATGTAACGTAGAGAAGAAGCAATGTAAGATACTTAGAGAGTGAAGTCTAAGTGGCTAAGTGCAAGTAGTTCCAAGTGCTTTATGCAACAAAATGTGTATGTAAGGCTCTGTGCTCGATAAAGGAGTTGGCTTTGTGCCTTGACCTAATTTTGGGAAGGAGGATCTGGTGCTCAGTACGTAGATCTCCTGTCCTCTGTGAAGATCGGCTCTGTGTCTTAGTGCACAAGAGTGGATGGATGTAAGAGATTGAAGAATAATAAAAAAGACGAAGCAATTGGTGGACGTAGCCCCACACTGAGGTGAGCCACGTATATCTTGTGTCTTTTGGTTGCTTTGTGCTGTCTGGTTTATGCTATGAATGTTTTCAGTGTTTTTCTTACTATGTTAGTTAGATACATCTGTTGATGCTTAGTGTTTCACTTGAAGATGAATGAATGTTAGATCTAACTCTGTGTCAAGTGTTAAGTGGGTGAAGTGTTTACTCTTTATTGTTACAATGCTGATCCATATTAGGGTTTGTTATGAAATGGTAATACAAGCTAATGAACTAATTCATATCACCTTCTAAGTGTGGCTAGAATACTCTGTGAAGTGTTATAATCACATATCTGTGTCCCAACTTGGTTACAGACACCTGAGCCCTATAACCCCCCCTGCTTCTACCTCGGGTGAGACTTCTCCTTCTTCGTAGGTGTTATCGAAAGGGTCGGTAGTTAGGGTTTTTTTGGTGCACTTTTGAAGTGTTGAACCCTGGGTCTGCCCTTGTGCCAACAATTGGTTAAATGGATCCAACCCCTCCAACAACGGGTTCATAAAAACCTTCAACAAGCTAAGCATGACAACTTCTTCAGCAAGGCGAGCATCTCACCAAGGTTCAGATTCAACAAAAGATTCCTCGGGGACTTGATGCATTGTAGACCATTTATTCCTAAGGGGGGAGGATTGATCTAGGGTCATATCGGTGGCCACCAACCTATTCCATTGGCTCAAAACAAGGGTTTCCACTTTGGCAGTTTTTCTAAAGATTTTCGGGTCCTAAACTTATGGGATCATTTTGAGGTCCTAAACAACATTATTTTGGCCCTCCATAGTTATATTGTGGAATTTATGCAGAGTGTGATGACAAAATGTGTAGTCCTCGGATAGAAATTTCCAACAAGCTATCGTGCACCCCAAATGGAGATCATACGCAAAAGTTATGCTCTTGGGAAGTTGATGTACCAACTACCCCCATCGGGGCCTACAAACCTTTTGGAGTTTCATCTTCCAGGGTTACGGTTTTGGGTTTTTATTTATGTTAAAAAGGCCTTTAGAGCCTCATTGTAAACATCATCATCTTTTTGCAAATGGGTGTATCCATCACATGTCTTATCAGAGATAAGCTGTCACCATTCTAGTGAGTCATTCACTCTGTAATTTTACAATTTTTGTACACTCTCTCATTAATAAAAATTGTGCATTATTGTAGCTCTGTGTTTATTGCAATATATTTTTATATTTCATTATTATATCTCTTCCTTCATTTCATTCTCAAAATACTTTGGTTCAGTGGTATTAGAGAAGGCTACTCCTTTTTGTTTCTTAGTGCATGTCCTCGACGAGGTCAGGGTATATAGAGTTGGGTCTCGAGCTAGTTTCTCTTGAGGACAACCGCTCTCGGAAACCCAAGTGGCCTCCTATGGAAGAAGATAAGATAAACTAGGGAGAATAATATCTCATCAAGTTGTTGCTCGCGGAATCATTCATGTAACAGAGGAACGAGATGTTGGAGATTTTTTCCCAAATCCTTCAACAATTGTCGACAATAACAGGTGTTTCTTCGTCAAGCATTCACTTTGGAGATGTTTCCCCATTCAAGGTACAAGTTAATTTTGATCTTATCATATTTTAAGGATAGATCGATGTGGATGCTTTGGAAAAATGGTTAAATTTGCTAGAAGGGTATTTCTCTGTTTATAATTTTTTCGACAAAGAAAAGATCACCTTTGTGCTCCTTAAGGCTCTCCCGCATGTCAAACACTGGTGGGAAACTTACTGGGAGAAAAATTCCACAGAGGAGTCTGGAATATTTGGGGCTGAGCCCACTTAGGATTTTTTTACGGATGCGATCAAGGAGCAATATTACCATGTGGGAAACTATGACGACCAGTACATGAGATGGACCACACTGCATCAAAATCAGGACCAAACAGTGTCAGAATTCACAAATACCTTCCATACCTTTTGAACCAAGTTGGGTATCAAATACTCTGAGTGGCATCTCATTCTGAAATACCGTGGGTATCTACACAGGTACATCCAAACCGAAATGGAGTGTCTATACTTCTCATCACTGGGAGTCGCTTATAGATATGTTGTTAAAATCGAGCAGAAATTTAAGCAGTAGAACAAGCGGGAATTTGGGTTTGCAAATACACAACAACCAAAGTATGGTAAAGGCAGCCCTAACTCATAGAATAGCCAACCTCAAGAAAACCAGTCCAAGCTACATGAAAATAAAAGCAATGGGAAGATGAATAAGGACACTGAGAAGTGGTGTGACTTCCAAAAAATCCCTTAGCACAACACCAATGAATGTTGCTCAAAACAGTTATTGGTAGTCGAGATCAATGAAACAGAACCGAGCCCCGAATCGAAATCCAATTCTGACAATAATAAAATGAGACAGATAATTGATGCAAAACCCACTACTATTTTCGGAACCGCAATAATCCAACCAGAAGAACCAGAGGATCCCGAGGAGGGGGAGTGCCTTTTCCATTCACAAATGTGGGTGAAGGGGACTCCACTGCATTTTATTGTTGATAACATAATCCATAAGAACCTCATCTCAGTAGAGGTCATCACGCAGTTGGATTTTTTGACAACACCACACCCACAACCATACAACATCATATGGCTTCGTCAGGGACAAGATCTTCATGTCATCCAACAGTGTCGCCTATCATACGACATGAAGCCCTTCAAGGATGAGATACTATGTGATGTTTCCGCACTGTAAGTCTGTGATGTTTTTTTAGGCCAACCATATATTTGGAGGCGTCATGTTGTTTATGAGTCTCGACCCTGTAGCGTCATTGTTACTCTAGGGGGTCATCCCTAGAGGATACCAGAGGTAGTTCCAACTACTATCCTGAAAAAATAGTGCCGCAAAGTAATCTCTCATAATGTAAATTTTAGCATCTTCACAATCTGGTCAGAAGAGAAGGACACTGCAACCACTATAGCCTCAGCCCAAGACCTTTCTATCCATCAGAAGTAGATCAACAAGATTGTAGAAGAGCACCAAGATATTCCTACTACACCTATGGGGGTGCCTCCACACTACCTAGTCAAACCAAGTTATGATTAATCCCTTCATGTTCTTCATGTTGCATATTCATCGACAGACTCCTCCCACACTCAAGTAGATCATGCAACCAGATTGGTTAAATAGATCCAACCCCTCCAAAAATAGGTTCATAACACGCTTCGACAGCTAAGCACGACAACTTCTTCAGCAAGGCAAGCAACTCGCCAAGGCTCAGATTCAACAAAATATTCCCCGGGGACTTGACGCAATGGAGAACATTTCTTCCTAAGGGGGGAGGATTCATCTAGGCGGAAATCGGTGGCCACCCACCTATTCCACTGGCTCAAAACAAGGGTTTCCACTTTGGCAGTTTTTCTATAGTTTTTTGGGTCCTAAACTTCTGGGGTCGTTTTGAGGCCCTAAACAACGTTTTTTCGGCCCGCCACAATCACACTAGAGGAATTTGCAAGAGTGTGATGGTAAAATGTGTAGTCCTCGGATAGAAATTTTCAACGAGCTATCGTGCAACCCAAATGAAGATCATATGCAAAAGTTACTCCCTTGGGAAGTTGACATACCAACTACCTCATCGGGGCCCGCAAACCTTTTGGAGTTTCATCTTCCAGGGTTAGGGTTTTAGATTTTTATTTATGTTAAAAAGGTCTCTAGAGCCTCATTGTAAACATCATCATATTCTTGCGAATAAGCATAGCCATCACATTTCTTCTCAGAGATAAGCTGCCACCATTCTAGCGAGTCATTCACTCTATAATTTTACAGTTTTTGTACATTCTCTCATTAATAAAAATTGTGCATTACTATATATATGTGTTTATTGCAATATCTCTGTATATTTCATTGTTATATCTCTGCCTTGATTTCATTCTCAAAATAATCTGGATCAATAGTAGACATGGAGTGCCAAGAACTGGATGGATAGCACAACCCATAGAGCCCCTCTTCTTCACCATACTTCACCATCATCATCAGCAACAAAGTAACACCCACCACACTAACTTGGTCCATAGAGGGAGACAAGTCTTGCTTCAAGAGGTAACTAGTCAATTTTCATGGTATGTGTCGTTTTAATACTTGGGGCATTTAGATAACTTTCAAAGGTTTCTTTCTGATTATGAGACGTTTGCTTGGAAGTTACGCTTTTTACCATTTCTCACCTTTGTGGTTATATTGGGCTTCCTAGTAAGTTTTCCATCCCCGAGGAAATGGGTGCTACTGGGGCTCTTTGTTGATGGGTCATCGTGCCATTCCTAGTCATATTTTATCACTTTTCATCTGCATTCCTCTCTATGTCCACACCTTTTGGGTTTTGGGGTTACATGTACCCCAAAAAGGGCTTATACCTCATTCTCTTATGGGAAGAAAGGGCTAAAGGCCCAAAGGTTGTTGCAGCCAACATCAATAAATAATAAAAGGAAAAAGCAACCATGATCAAACTGCAAAGGCATGGATACAAGGGACACAAAATCCATAGTCCAACAATTTGAGCTCTACCTTTCTAGGCGCTCACCCTGAGTCCTGAGTGCGAATGAACATCTCACTTATTCGAAAAGGAATTATAAGTATCCCACTTGAAAGGAAATGCATTAAATGCACAAAAATCAATAAACCTTGTAAAGGGGACTTGAAAATCATCTAAATAAGATATATAAAAAAGGAAAATTATGGGGATGGAAAAAGGTTGTGACCCAAATGAAAGGTAACTCAAGGATGTAGTGCACCCTCTACAAAGGCACTTGGAAATGAGACCATATGAGACCATTGCATGTTAATGGCCCCATGCCCAAAAGTTTCTCCCCCATCCACCTCACATTCATCACATGGCCTAGATAGGGTTCACCCAATAAACAATCCTCTACTTGAGCAATTGGCTTACCCAAAAGGGCCTTTTGGTAACCCTCCCATATTTAAATTTGGTAAATTGCATACAGTCTTTGAGCATGTGTTTAATTTGAAAGAGGGGATCCAATGTACTTGTTTGGGTGGATCTTGTATTAATATTTATTTACTTGGCATGATTCATATGAATTGTGGACCCTTGGAGGGGATACCTTGTTGGTCTTTGCAAGATCTTGCTTGGTGACATCATTTATGGAGATGCTAAGGCACTTTGGATATCCATGGGGGCATGAAATGCCATAAGATGGATGTTGTGTCCCACCCTTGGAAGGCATTAATGATGAACATTGCACACCTAATGATGTATTTGGCCCATGAAAGAGGCCTTGGATGATGATACTAGCATGACATCACTGTCCATGCTAGAAGTTTGCACCCTTGGAGCATGACATCAAGCCTAAAGGGCTTGATTTGACTTAGGGTTTGCACTTGGTGGAGTTGTGGGACAGGTACCCCACACTTTTGTGGTCAAGTGGGATGATGTGGCACCTCAATAATATGGTGTGCTAGCCTTTGGAGGATTTTTCATCCAATGGCCACCCTTGAAGAAGATGTTGAAGACTTATT
The DNA here is from genome assembly GCA_900067695.1 of Picea abies. Classification (NCBI taxonomy): domain Eukaryota; kingdom Viridiplantae; phylum Streptophyta; class Pinopsida; order Pinales; family Pinaceae; genus Picea; species Picea abies. The sequence goes on from CBVK0100154961.1 coordinate 15,698, forward strand.
TTATCATTTTTGGTCATTATTTAGCATATGTGTGAAAAAAATCAAATTATTTTGGTAAAAGTCAATGTAAAAACATAAATTTTGACCTAAATTAGTGGATTTAATTGTAAATTGGGTAAAGTGAGGTTGGATTTTCCTCTATAACTACAGGCAAGCCTCTTCATTTTTATCTCTCTCATAATTTCATCTCTCTCTCTTGTTATGCGACTTGTATTTTTTGAAAAAATACTCATGTGATTTGCTTGGAGATGGATTATTTCACTTGTGGAGGATGATTTGTGACCTAGGCTACTTCTTGGATGAAATTTCTTGCAGGTTTGTTGATGTTTAAGGTTATTTTGTTGTAGCTTGCTTGGATTATTCTTTCTTTAAGAAACTCTAGGAGGGTTAGGAGTGTCTATCCCCTCCTTCAAGCCATTTTTCTTTGTGAAAAGAGGTCATTCAATGATTGATTTGAGGGTTAGGAGTGACTATCCCCTTGAATCCTTTCTTGGCTAGGGTTTTAACTTAGGGGTTAGAATGGTCTATCTCCCTAGGTTCTAAAAACCTAGTTTCCTATCAACTAGCAAGCTAGGTGACTAATTTTAGAGGTTATGGCTTGGCTTATAAGGGTTTAAGTCCAAGGTTAAATTCCTCCATTATTATCCATTTAACTTCTCTTTGATGTTATGACTCCATTACCCAATAGACAAGGCACTAGTTACATTGGAGAAAGTAAAATTTTGCATTGAGAAACAAGAAAATTGCTCTCTTGTGATCTCTAAATTTTTGGATAAATTGCTCATACTCTAAGCTATCTTTTCATGCTAAAACATCTTGATTTCTTGTATTATTTCTTGCTACTGTAATAACTAATTAGATACAACCATTAGGGCTGCAACAAACCCTCTCTCTTTCTCTTGTTTACTTGCTATTTTCATTGCAGAAAATTGTGTATGAACATTGCAAATTACTCTACTTGTTAAGGGATAAAAAAATGGCACACTTATCTTCTAATTTATGTGGTGGAAAATTATTGTTGTAGAAAGTGTTTGCTACAACCATCTAGGAATGTTATAAACTTGTTGATAACACTAAATTTACAACCTATTTAACCATTAAAATTGTGGTTTAATCATTGAAATATTGTCTATTGTTTACAAGCTTTCATTTGCCATCATTTAATGTTGATTTTGACCGTGATTCATCGCAGTTGTTAACATTTTATTCTTGTTGATATAATTTATAGTATGCTGCAAATTTTGGGACATCAAAGTTTCTTGTTGTTTACCTCAGTGATTTGGGGTTTATTTTCATGATCTTTGGTCTTGGGATAGTGTTTCTAATGTTGGTTTTGCAGGTTGTTGATCAACTTCTCTCTTTCCTTCACCAAATTCACCACTCTTGAAACCCTAATAACTCTCATATAGTGACCAAAGGAGGGAACATTTCTAAACCCTTGTCTTGCTACCTCAATCCCCCCAAGGTTACTCAGGAAGCCTCCCTTATGGTGGAATCATCCATCACTAAAACAAGGGGAGTAATTGAGAAGGTGACAATGGTTCTTACTCTCAGTTGTGTCTCACATTTGTTTCTTGTGGTTGGCTTTGCCCCAATGACACTTTTTGTGATAACGTATTTGGCATCATTGTCGGGGAGGATTTTGAATCCTTTCCAATCCCATAACGACACTTGGAAATCCTTTATCCAAATCTTGTCTAGCGACTCCACCGAGGGAAGTTACCCTCTCAACTTTGATGAAATTCATATAATTTTATCCGGCGCCTCCTTTGAGGAAGATACCCTCTTCAATTTTGATGAGCCTTGAGCTCTTCTAGAAATTACATTGAGGTGTCATTCCAGATAATGGGACCATGTCACCTTGGCATACACATGAAGTATATCCCTCCCTTGATATCCATGGTTTTCCTCATGGGTATCCAAATTGTTACCCTCCATAGTGGAACAAGAATTGTCCAAAATTTAATGGTGACCCAACCCTAGTGGTTACTCATGTTGTGAATTATATGAAATATGACTCAACATTAAATATATTACATGATGATATTCTCATGTGATTGTTTGTAGCATATATACAATTTAGACAAAAGAAGTGGTTCATGCACTCATGAAAACTGAGGAGCATACCTTCTCCTACAAAACTTATTGAACATTTTCTCAGGTATTGGGGCCCAACCATTCAAAATCATGAAGATCCTTTCCAAGAGATTAGGGGCACTCTTTACAAAGAAGGTTTTCTTATGGATTCCGATGATGGTGAGACTATAATTGAAAAATGTAAAGCTGAAAAGGAAGACCATCAACCGTCTGCAAAACAACGAAAAGAAGAGATAAGTGAAGAACACACCCTTGACAACCAAGTATTCAAGAAAGGCATAGAAGATTTCCATGATAAATATTCCACCAAAGAAGAAACAGATAAAACACCTCTTATTGAACATTAGGCCCTTGTTGATGAAGAAGTTCTTGAAGAACATGTCCATGAAGAAATCTTAAAAAAAAATGGAAAGTTCTGAAGAAGCACAACATGTTGAGAACCCATACGAGACATTTCTATATATTCTCCCATTTGATGAAGATAAATTATTCAAAATTTAGTTCTTCCTGCATATAAAAATGAAGAAGTGATCAAGAATACAAATGATTCCATGGAATACCTCTCGGACATAATTGATGACCACATCGATGATTTCATATGTGTTGGGAGACGTAGATGGGATGTGGGTTGTTTCATTTTTTTATAGAGATCACATTTATGACATTGAGGTAAGTTTTCAAATGAAGAGCGTTGAGTTGTCACCTTCATAGAACTGATATTCAAATTTGGATGATCCAAGTATTTGGTAGATTGATAATGATATGAGCATAGATTGGTCTCATCCATCCAGGGATGACTTGTCGTAGTATATTCATGATGATTTTCAATCATACCTTGGGAGTTGTGATGCATATCCTTTTGAGCACTAGGATTTGTTATATGATGAATATTTTCAATCACCTTCATGCTTTAATTTTGATGGACATAAGGTTGTTTCCATCCCAGATAAATCAGAGACTCGCACTACAGAGAAAAAAATATTTTTTTCTTGGGGATTTTTGCAGGCATTTTCAGACGAAGAGGAAACATGTTCTAAATGTGGAGAAAGATTCTTTCTCTAGACCTGATTTTGTCCCTTATCTCATATTTTCTTTTCTAGGGAGTCATAGGGTCTTCTTGGGATCTCTCATATCCTCTCATCCTTCAAGGAGCAATGGTATTCTAAGTGAGGACGAAGATGAGTCATCTTCTATACGTGGTAGTCCTATTCAAAGATGGATTGATCAAGCCTATGGATACCCTTTCCAACACGATTTTGTCCCGCCCTCCTACCTCCATGAGTTGCATTTTATGATTGATTATATATTTATTTATGTTAACGATCATGTTTTTCTTAACTTATCTTTGATATGGTTCATAATTAATCACATGGGAAGGCAATTTGATGAGATGTGTGGGTCCTTGCATTGGTTCTATGATTTCACCTAATGTCTCTCGGATTTGGGCCCTAGGTAAGTAGGTAGGCCATTTGCATCTTGCATTGCATTGTATCATAGTTGCATATGCATGTCATGGTAGTGTAGTTGAATTTGTTTGGATTTACATACATGTGATTGATTTAGATATTTCTTTTCTTGTTGTTATCACTCTGTAATTTCTCAGGCCGAAGAAGAAATGGGCAGAGGTAACTACAAAACCACTTTGGAGTCAAGGATCTATCCCTCCAAGACTTAGAGAGGGATCTCTCTGTATGATTTAGCTTTGTTTGGATTATAATGTTAGGCTAGTTAGAAGGTACATGGTTGCTTGTTTGTTTTGAATTATTTGGTTGGAATAGGGAAAAATGGGCCATTGGGAAAATAGAGTCACAACTCAGAATTGATGAAAAACCAGGTCTTAACAGGCTAATATTGCAGGGCAGGGTAGGAAAATTCACTGGATCTTCAAGATTTAATGCATGGAAAAGATGGAACATGTAAAGAAATCCAATTAAAAATAGAGCAACTAAGAATTCTGAGGTTAATATTCAGTGGAAAACACATAAATTATTCCAAGCAAGTGACAGAGGGTACATTTAAACCAATTCTATCCTTTTATCTCCTTAAAATAATTCAGAATGTAGAAAACAATATGGTAAACAAAAGAAAACAATTAACAGGGAGATTACTTCACCAATGAAATTGACACAAGAATCCTGTAATGATGCAATTGTATTACTGAAATTTGATCCATGGAGACTCTATGGGCTGCTTTGCAAAATTAGTTCCATCCTTTAGAAAGGTCCCAACTGATCAACCCACAATACTATGAAATCAGAAGTGATTATAAGTTATATACATTGTTCCTGTCATTAATGACCAAGATATAAATTAGGAAAATCTAAACTAACTATATCTTTAATTATAATAATATAGAGATCATGCTGATCTACTCAGATTTCTGGTGTTTGATTTGATGGAGGTTGTTGATGATCTGTCTTCACTTCTGTTGTGTTGTTGGTCTTTTGTTGTTGACTGCGGCCACCTCTGACATAATCGGGCAGTGGAATATGGAGACGATTGATTGCATACCGATATTATGTTACCAGGTATACTGAAGCCTCTGACACCTGGTATATTTTCCTTCATGAACTATGTTGCCATCTATTTCATTGAGTAGATTTGCCTCCCGAAATTTTGAAAACATAGGGTCCAAGGAAGTCTTGTATTCTCCCAATATGAGATAGTTGTGTAAAATATGGGGGAGGTTTTTTTATATCAGCTTGTTCTAAGAAAAAACCTCTCTTGAGTTTTTGAAATTCGTCTCCAACTGTTCGGGATCCAGGTTTGAAAAAGATGTCTCAAACAAGAAAATCTGAAATCCCGAAAAATAACGCTCAAATATGCTCTCAAGTATCCCAAACCATGGCACCTATGAAAAATATGAGAGAGGTTATTGAATTTCAGGCGGTTTTGGAGAAAAACCTCTTTCAGTTTTTCAAAATGAGCCCTGGTTTGCCTAGAATCCACCTCGGAAGATGATTGGTCAAAACCTTGCAAAAACGGTTTTTGTTTTTATTTATTATTATTTTGTTTTATGTTTTATTTTTATTTTTTTATGTGTTTTATTTTTATTTTTTTATGTGTTTTATTTTATATGTATTTTTATTTGTTTTTATTTTTTAATTTTTTTTTTTTAATTAATGTTTAATTTTTGTTTAATATTCCTTTTTTAATTTTTTAATAATTAATAATTATTAATATCTTTTTAATTTTAATTTATTATTACACTAACCTAATTTCTAACGTAAACAAACTAACCTAATTACTAATTATTTAAATTATTAATTTAATTAGTTATTAAACTAATTAATATTTTATTTAATTATTTATCCTAGGTTATCTAACTTTGTTTTATTCAAGGAAGAATGGTGGGAGAACGACGAGGTGAATGGATGGAAAGGTGATGTGTAAGGGAAGTAGTCAGAGGGGTGATATGGCATACTAGAGAGAGAACGTAAGTGTGATGTGGATGCGATCATTATGGCGTGGGGTGATGACAAGCTAGAGAGTAAGCGAGAAATTGAGTGGAGGATAGGTGTAAGTGGGAGGTATCAGTGGTATAGGGTAGATTAGGAGGGGGGGTTCTGAAATAACGTTGAGGTGCCACGTTAAGTAGGGCCTGTCCAGGGAGAACCGCCATTCTAGATCCCCTCCACCATTAAAGGCAGAAAGCTCGTGGGGATCTGAAATGCATCGAGAGTCATCGATCTGAGCGCGGTGGATACCACCGATAATACTTGCGCACGGGTTACCCACTATATGACAAAAGGTCTTGTCCACTTGCGACTTAGGGTAAAATCACGCGATGGGTAAAGTGTTGAGCCCTTTTTTTCCAATTTCACATTATAAAAACATTTTCCTATGTTAAATACCCAAATTTATCAAATCAAGGGGCATGTTGAATATGCAAACCCTGCTTTTTACCTCCTTTTCTTTTCCTTTGGGAAATTATTTGTAGGATGGAATATCATTTACCACACAAGATCACTAACAAAAGAAAATCTCAATCACCATATGATCCTATGAAATATAGGGTTCTAACAGTGGCCCCACTTGGGGATGGTGCTCTCCTTGTGAGCTGCCAAGAACATCGTAGACTAAATAGCCTGATCCGTTGGGCTGACCCCAAAAACCTGCAACCTGCTCTGTCATGGAGTTGAAATCCAAAATTGAAAAACACAGGCTATAAACCTCACCTGAAACTGAAACTGAAATTCACACTGAAAACTCAATTGAAAAAAATTGTTGAAAAAATGCTTGCCAAGCCAAGCTTATTCACACATCGAGAATATGATTGCTGAAGAGATGCTTACCTAGTCAGCTTATTTATATACAATCCTATTATAACCTACTAAAATTATTCTTAATTAGGTAATGACAAAATGCCAATGAATCCAATACAACAGTTGATCCAATAACTGAACTCCTTCACTCTTTTAATAAACCTCGGAACTAGAGCTTGTAAGGGAACTATGAACTGATTTTCAATCTGGTCTTCATAAAATACAACTTTGGAACTGTGGAAAACATGAGAGGTACTGGAATTTGATTTGAACTCTAAAGTGAAAAAATCCTCCATATGGATAGCTATAGGATCATGATAGACATGACCTACTCCTTGATATTGATATTCAAATTCAGCCAATTTAAGGTTATGACTAGAAATTTCACATATGTTATATGTATCATCATACAACTTCTGATTTAACTGCAGATTTTCAGATGGATTTTGAAATGAGACTCTAGTTGAACCAAACCAGGAAACTAACTTCCTAATCATGTCTATATCATAAATTATTTTAAGCCCATAACTAGCAAATGGAACATGACTCTGACTACACAGATCATCCAACACATAAGCTATTGGGTCTTGTAGAAACTGAAATGAATGTTGCATTGGTTGCAATGATTCCAATGTGACTGCATGATTTTCTATAGGTTTACCAATCCTTGATTTAGAGATATTAGCAACATTTTCCTTCAAAAACTAAAATGAATTAAAGCTTAATGGTAAAGAATTATATTGCATCAATTCATCTGTGGTTCAACGATCAATGTAACTCAGGGGTTGCAATCTTGGATCTAGAATAGTTTCTATGTCATCAATGACATTCTTAGTTGTTTCATTAGAACATTCTCCATCCTTACTACTGACAACTTGCTTACAGTTTTCTCTCATAAATTGAAATGAAGAAAAACATAAGGGAAAATAATTTCCACTTACTCTGATATTTTCTGCACTTGCCTCTTGTTGTCATAATTAATATACACAGGCTAATTGTCATATTTGAGTTGTAACTGAGCTTCCTTCTCCCAAAAACATGCTATTGGTCGCTTTGAACAGTCAACATTGATTTCAACCATATAATCACCATCATACTGATCATACTCGGGTAGATCATCCAGGTAAGAAAAATCATCAATCGTACACATCAGATCAATTAATTTCTCCTCTGCAAGCTGATTTTGAATTTCATCATTGACCATGTGAATTGAATACATAAAATAATCATTTTTTGATCTATGATACCAAGGGTGAGTTGTAAAATGCTTGGGAGCAGTGACCCTTTCTTTCTCTGTAACCAATGGAACATGATGCTTTTGGACAACAAGTTCATTTCTCATGATAACTTTCTGCATCATTTCTTTCATTGTGCTGGTCAAAATTTCTAGTTTTTCTTCTGAAGATTTCAGCTGCTCCTTTGCTATTTTCTTCCTTTCTTTTGCCTTGATCTTTGACCTTTTGATCAACAAATTAGCTTCCACACTAATTGCATTGTCCTGCATCTCCTTGAGTGTAGTAGTGTTCCTTTCTCTCAACTGAAATGCCATCTCTGTATCAAAGGCATCTGGGTAGTGTAAGAGAGCTAAACCAGGCAAAGGTTTTATATCAGTAGACATTGAATTGTAAACTTGATTGAATCTAGCTGAAAAGTGTTGCATTATTTCTCCTGGATGTCTTTTCAAATGATCACATTCTTCTAAAATGAGAAAAATATTTCTCTTAATCTCCCATTTATTAAGGAAAATTTTCACAAACTGATTGAACTCACAGATGCTTGCAGCTGACAAATTTTTGAACCATTCCTTAGCTCTACCTTGTAAAGATAAAGAAAAAATCCTAATACAAACATCATCTTCTTCCACCTCAAAAAGGTCAAGATAATTTTCAAAACCCTGAATGTGTTTTTCAACAATGATTTTACCACATTCTCCATCAAACTTGGGAAGATATTTGTATAATTTGCAGGGAAATCATGGAGTATAGAAGGTAAGACAAGTGGCTTGTCTCTATTTGGGATTTTAACTGGTGTAGGAGTATGTAAAGGAATTGTAAAACTAGGCTTAATATTTTGAGGCTCATTAGGTTGAACCTTCAGCAGTATGGTCTTGACCAAGATAAAATAATAATAATAATAATTAAAAATAAAGCATATCATGTCTTTGATAAAATTCCAACTTGAATACATGGTCTTTTCTGATTGTCTGATCATGTTTCAGGTTCTTCCTCCAGTGGAGTCTTTGAATTGAAACTTATTTGGAGTTTCGTCGGGTGGATGATTCAACCTTCTTGTGTCTGATCAATTTCCACCATCAGTAATCAGATCTGGAACTTGATTTGTTTTTCTAAGGAAGGTTCCCCAATATGGTCGCCACTATGTTATCACTCTATAATTTCTTAGGATGAAGAAGAAATGGGCAGAGGTAACTACAAAACCACTTTGGAGTCAAGGATATATCCCTCCAAGATTCAGAGAGGGATCTCTCTGTATGATTTAGCTTTGTTTGGATTATAATTTTAGGCGTGTTAGAAAGTACATGGTTGTTTGTTTGTTTTGAATTGTTTGGTTGGAACATGGGAAAATGGAGTCACGGTTTAGAATTGATCCAAAACCAGGTCTTAACAGGCTAATATTGCAAGGTAGGGTAGGCAAATTCACTAGATCTTCAAGATTTAATGCATGGAAAAGATGGAACAGGTAAAGAAATCCAATTAAAAACAGAGCAACTAAGAATTTTGAGGTTAATCTTCAATGGAAAACAAATAAATTATTCCAAGCAAGTGAAAGAGGGTACATTTAAACCAATTCTGTCCTTTTATCTCAAAATAATTCAGAATGTAGAAAACAATATGGTAAACAAAAGAAAACAATTAACAGGGAGATTACTTCACCAATGAAACTGACACAAGAATCATGTAATGTTGCAACTGTATTACTGAAATTTGATCCATGGAGACTCTGTGAGCTTCTTTACAAAATTAGTTCCATCCTTCAGAAAGGTCCTAACTGATCAACCCACAATACTCTGAAATCAAAAGTATTTATAAGTTATCTACATTGTTCCTGTCATTAATGACCATGATATAAATTAGGAAAATCTAAACTAACTATATCTTTAATTATAATAATATAGATATCATGATGATCTACTCGGATTTCTGGTGTTTGATTTGATGGAGGTTGTTGACGATCTGTATTCACTTCTGTTGTGTTGTTGGTCTTTTGCTGCTGACTCTAGCCACCTCTGACAAAATTGGGCAGTGGAATCTGGAGACGATTGATTGCATTCCTATCTTCTCTTACCAGGTATACCGAAGCCTTTGACACCTGGTATATTTTTTTTTCATGCACTCTGTTGCCATCTGTTTCATTGAGTAGATTTGCCTAATGAAATTTTCAAAACATAAGGTCCAAGGAAGTCTTCGATTCTCCCAATATGAGATAGCTATGTAAAATTTGGGGGAGGTTTTTGTATATCCGCTTGTTTGGAGTAAAAAACTCTCTTGGTTTTTTGAAATTCCTCTCCATCTGTCAGGATCCGGGTTTGAAAAAAATGTCTCAAACAAGAAAATCCCGAATCCCGAAAAATAGGGCTCAAATATGCTCTCGATTCTCCCAAACCATGGCACTTGTGCAAAATATGAGAGATTTTATTGAATTTCAGTCGGGTTTGGAGAAAAACCTCTTTTGATTTTTCAAAATGAGCCCTAGTTTGCCTGGACTCCACCTCGGAAGACGACTAGTCAAAACCTTGAAAAAATGGTTTTTGTTTTCATTTATTATTATTTTGTTTTATGTGTTTTATTTTATATGTATTTTTTTTTTTAATTATTTAATTAATGTTTAATATTGTTTATTTTTTATTTTTTAATAATTAATAATTATTAATATCTTTTTTAATTTTAATTTATTATTACACTAATCTAATTTCTAACCTAAACAAACTAATCTAATTACTAATTATTTAAATTATTAATTTAATTTGTTATTAAACTAATTAATATTTTTTTTAATTATTTATCCTAGGTTATCTAACTTTGTTTTATTCAGGGAAGAATGGTAGGAGAACGACGAGGTGAATGGATGGAAAGGTGATGTGTAAGGGAAGTAGTCAGAGGAGTGATATGGCAGACTGGAGAGAGAACATAAGTGTGATGTGGATGTGACCGTTATGGCATGGGGTGATGACAGGCTGGAGAGTAAGCGAGAAACTAAGTGGAGGACATGTGTAAGTGGGAGGTATCAGTGGTATAGGGTAG